>CAIGQW010054386.1:219286-231918 GCA_903798125.1 Danio choprae
TATTGTATTTTTCCTTTGAGTACACTAGTCTCATTTTCAATTCATGCTAAAGATGCGTGGTGCTGCAGTCCGAAAGTATCAGTCAAGTGATGGTGATGTGAACAGCTGAAGCGGTCAAATTATTTGTAATTCATTTATCATTAATGATGATTATTAAAATAATAATACTATTGATTTTATTCAATAATGTAAATAAAACATGTAATAGGTCTACATTAATGCGAAACGAGCTAAATATCTTTAAAATCGTCATAGGTCTCAGCTCTCGGCGATATATCTTTGCATATCGTCGATACACGATACTATCTTCTATCGGCACAACCCTACCAGACATGCCAATACTAAATAATTAAAAAGATCATGATAAAGAACACACATTATTGATATTGTGGGCACTTTAAAAATTCCATGAATAATAATTTATTATTTAAAAGTTTAGAGTACTTTTTAATAATATTATTTTTGTTGTATATGAATGTATCTGCGCACTGTGAAATTACTTTTCTTCACTTCTGGTCACATGGAATGCCTTCTGGGAGGAGCTATCAGTCATTTAGGGTGTGTCTCAATTCTGCTCTGCCTTCATCCATTCCTCAGCCCTCGTTCATTTTGTTAGCCACGCCCATCTTCCAACAATCCAATCAGTTCCCAAAGGACAAAATCTTGCACCGCCGTTTTTTCTAATTCTAAGTTTCAAGGCTGTGTGCTAGGGGTGTCAAAATTAATCTCAACAGTGTGCAAAAACACACTGTGGTGCATGTTAGGGGCACACCGAACCAACAGGGGCGATAAAAGCCTGGGTTCACATCAAACACGGAGCTATTTTCGCAAGTAAATTGCATTCAAGTCAATACAAACATGATAACAGAGGTGGGTTAGTGTCTCGCGGTGCAAATCATGCTGAATACATGTCTTCACCACTAACGTGCAGAATTTGCCCCAATCACGGCTTCTGCGTTTGGTGTGAACCCAGCCCTGTTGGCCAATCAGAAAGAAGAAAAGAGCACACACGGTGATGTCATTAGGCGAAAACTCTAGTTGTAGTGTCTACACGACCACACTGTACCCGGAGTTTCGGAAAGTCTTCACCATGGCAGGAGTTTTCAGAAAGTTTTTGGTTCAGTCACCTGATACTGCGTTTTCGTGTGGACAAACAGAGTAACCACATACAAAAGCCTGTGGTTTTGTAAATACCCATGTTTGTGTGGACAGGGCCTAAGTTCATTCATTCATTTTCCTTCGGCTTAGTCCCTTATTAACCAGGGGTCGCCACAGCAGAATGTACCGCCATATGTTATTCCAGCATATGTTTTACACAGCGAATGCCATTCCAGCCGCAACACAGTGCTGGGAAACACCCGTACACTCTCACATTCACACACACACACACACACTCTCATACACTATAGCCAATTTAGTTTATTCAATTCACCTATAGCGCATGTCTTTGGACTGTGGGGGAAACCGGAGCACCCAGAGGAAACCCACGCAAACACAGGGAGAACATATAAACTCCACACAGAAATCCCAACTGGTCCAGCCGGGACTTGAACCAGCAACCTTCTTGCTGTGAGGGCCTAAGTTGTACTCTATTAAGGTGGTTTACAGGGACACATTCAAAATGCTTACAAATCATACTTAACGAGGTCTTTTAAAAATTCAAAAACATTGTTTCCTGTGAGGGTTGGTTTAGGGGTAGGGGCCATATAATAAGCATTTTTCTTTTTACTGTATAAAATACATTACACCTATGGAGTGTCCCTGTAAACCATTTACACAAGTATGTGTGTGTCTATGTGTGTGTTTGTGCATCAGACAGGCAGACAGACAGACAGACAGACTTTAGCTGGAGGGCAGATGTGGTGTTGTTGAGTGAATGCGTCAGTCTTCAGGTTCACAGCTCTCAGCCGGAGGCTTTGCCAGACTCGTCCTCATTAATTGCTTCCCATGTCACTCTACGACACATCAACCTGAACCGAATTAACCCAGCCTAAACCAACCCAAACCAGCCAGCCCACATCAACATCTGACGGTCCAAAGCACACGCAAACAGACAAACGCTGCATACTTTTTTACCATAGTGTTGCAATTATTGCTGATATATTCAATTTTTCTATATTTTTGTTTTATTAAGTTGTGATTTATTATTATATTATTATTTTTATGCAGTGTGTGTTTTAATTATATTTCAGCCTTTTTCAGTAACAATATATGTTATTATTACGATTTTACTATTAATAATAATAATAATAATAATAATAATAATAATAGGGTGAAGCGGTGGTGAGTAGCACAATCTCCTCACAGCAAGAAGGTTGCTGGTTCGAGCCTCGGCTGGGTCAGTTGGCGTTTCTGTGTGGAGTTTGCATGTCCTCCCCGTGTTGGCGTGGGTTTCCTCCGGGTGCTCCGGTTTCCCCCACAAGTCCAAAGACATGCAGTATAGGTGAATTGGGTAAGCTAAATTGTCCGTAGTGTATGTGTGTGAATGAGTGTGTATGGATGTTTCCCAGTGATGGGTTGCAGATGGAAGGGCATCCGCTGTGTAAAACATATGCTGGATAAGTTGGCAGTTGGGGCCTCACGGTGGCGCAGTGGATAGCACGTTCGCCTCACAGCAAGAAGGTCGCTGGTTCGAGCCTCGGCTGGGTCAGTTGGCGTTTCTGTGTGGAGTTTGCATGTTCTCCCTGTGTTGGCGTGGGTTTCTTCCGGGTGCTCCGGTTTCCCCTACAAGCCCAAAGACATGCGGTACAGGTGAATTGGGTAAGCTAAATTGTCCGTAGTGTATGAGTGTAAATGGGTGTGTATGGATGTTTCCCAGAGATGGGTTGCAGCTGGAAGGGCATCCGCTGCGTAAAACATATGCTGGATAAGTTGGCGGTTCATTCCGCTGTGGCGACCCCAGATTAATAAAGGGACTAAGCCGAAATGAAAATGAATGAATGAATAAAGTTGGCAGTTCTTATATATATATATATATATATACACACACACACACACACACGTATATATATATGTATGTATATATCATAATATTTCATTACAATAGTGATTTCAATTTAACAATACCTAAATTAGTCAATATAAAATTAAAAACGACAAAAGATCACAATTCTCGAAAACTCACAATTATTTTAAAAGTTTTAATAAAATCTAGAATACTACAGAAAAAAAGCATATGGCCATGTGCGGTGTGTGTGAGTGCAGAAATGGGCTCTCCAGCACAAATGGACAGAGACTCTTTATGGAAACTCTCTCTTCAGTTGCCGCTCATCCAGAGAGTGTCCATCAGAGTCTTTCAGCTGATGGTCAGAGGTGTAAAAGCCTGTGTCCATCAGCCACATTTGCCCTCTTCACACGTGTCTATTTCAGGTGTTAATGTGTGTGATATTCAGAGCTGCTGCCGTCACTGTCAGTCTCTTATATACAGCAGATCAGCTCTACAGCCCAGCACACTATTATCAGCCTTCCTGGGATATCTTCTTAAAGGGAGCAAGGAAATTGTTCACAGTATTTCAAATTACGATTTTCTTCTGGGACAGGTCTTATTTCTTTCAGTTTGTCTGGAATAGAAGTTTTTAAATATATATTTAAAAAAATAATTTTATTGTCGGCGACACTGTGGCTCAGTGGTTAGCACTGTGGCTTCACAGCAAGAGGGTTGCTGGTTCAAGTCCCGGCTGGGCCAGTTGGCATTTCCGTGTGGAGTTTGCATGTTCTCTCCATGTTGGCATGGGTTTCCTCCTGGTGCTTCAGTTTCCCCCACAGTCCAAACACGTGGTATAGGTGAATTGAATAAGCTAAATTGGCAGTAGTGTGTGTGTGTGTGTGTGTGTCTGTGTGTGAGAATGTGAGTGTATGGGTGTTTCCCAGCACTGGGTTGCGGCTTCATAAAACATATGTCTAAATAGTTGATGGTTCATTCCGCTGTGGTGACCCCTGATTAATAAGGGACTAAGCTAAAGGAAAATAAATGAATGAATGAATGAATTTTAAGGTCAATATTATTATCCCTCTAAACAAACATTTGGGTTTATTGTTTCTGTTTGGGGCCTCACGGTGGCGCAGTGGGTAGCACGATCGCCTCACAGCAAGAAGGTCGCTGGTTCGAGCCTCGGCTGAGTCAGTTGGCATTTCTGTGTGGAGTTTGCATGTTCTTCATGTGTTGGCGTGGGTTTCCTCCGGGTGCTCTGGTTTCCCCCACAAGTCCAAAGACATGCGCTATAGGTGAATTGGGTAAGCTAAATTGTCCGTAGTGTATGTGTGTGAATGGGCGTGTATGGATGTTTCCCAGTGATGGGTTGCAGCTGGAAGGGCATTCGCTGCGTAAAACATATGCTGGATAAGTTGGCGGTTCATTCCGCCGTGGCGACCCCAGATTAATAAAGGGACTAAGCCGAAATGAAAATGAATGAATGAATGTTTCTGTTTGATTGGCTAGAGAACGAACCACAATTGTCCAATGACTTGCCTAATTAAGCTTGCCTAATTAACCTTAAGCCTTCAAATGTCACTTTAAGCTGAATATTAGTATCCTGGAAAATAACCAGTAAAGTAGTATGTACTGTCATCATAGCAAAAAAAAAATAACAATGGGTTGACAAAATCAATCCAGAATGCGAAGAAAGATGTTGTTATGAAAACACTTTCCAGTGTACAGAGTTTTCAGGCCATCAAAGTCAAAAAAGGCAGCAAAAACACAAATCAGAGAGACTTGCGGAGGAGTGAGAGACTGTGGAGAAACAGAGCGGACGGACTGTGATCTCTGATAAAGACAGATCTGAGGTCAGACGTGACGGAGCCAACAGGTTCAGACAGGAGCGAACAAGGTGAACAAGAGATAACAGAGGACAGAAAATAAACGATCCGCTGACTGTGTGTGTGTGTGTGTGTGTGTGTGTGTGTGTGTGTGTGTGTGGCAGATATTCAGGAGGTTTCTATCCAGCAGAAACACTGCACACTATAGCTGTGGCGAAAAATCATTCGAGAAAACGATTCTGCGATTTTCAAAATGTGTCTCATTTCTCTACTGAAACGATTCAGAGCTTAGTTTATAACAGCAGATGGCACTATAGGCACTATAGCCTAACCTTTATTTTATCTAAACAAATTACACTGTAAAAAATGCATGGTTCCACACAATTCATTCATGTAGTCCCAACACGAAACAACTAAGTTAGTGTAACAAATTTAAGTGGATTGAACATAAAACAATTAAGTTGTCGCAAAAAAATCTTAAGAATTGTGTTGTTTCAGCTCATTTTAAATAAGTAGCTTGAATAAAGCAGCAAAAATCCCTTTTTGAGTGTAAAGATAATTATTTTATTATTATTATGATTAACAGTTGTTATTGTTTGCATTAAAGGGCTCCTAGTTTGCCTATAAAGTCTGTTGTGCCTCCAGAATGTGTCTGAAGTTTCAGGCCAAAATCATTTATTATACCCTGTTGAAAAATGTTTACTGTCCCTTCACTTGTTCCAAACCTTTATGGGATTCTTTCTTCTGTCAAACACAAAATATTTTTTTAGTCAATGGAAGTCAATGGTTACAGCATTCTTCAAAATATATTCATGTTCATCATGTAAATTCGTGTTCGTTAGAAGAAAGAAACTCATAAAGGTTTACAATCACATGAAGGGAGAGCAAATACTGAGTAAATGTTCATTTTTGGAGTGAACTACCCCTTTAAGAAGAAGTTCAGATGACAATTGCATTTAAAAAAAATAAAAAAAGATTTAGCTGCATGTTCAAACTAATGTAGAACTGAAACAACACAATTCTTGAGATTTTTCAGAGACAACTTAATTGTTTTATGCTCAATCCACTTAAATTTGGTGCAGTATGTAAGTTTGACACCTGGTGGTTGAACTAGGTAATGCACACCTGGTTCAAAACACAGGCAAGCGCAGGTTGCCAGATTGACGACACCAACAGGAGCAAGCCTGACTATCGAGCCTAAAGGCTCATTTAAGTTGTGTTCTAAATAAAAGCAACGGCACGCAATAGAAGCAATATTTTCCATATTTAAAGACGTTTTTGTCCCAACCAGCACCTGAAATGTATATTTTAGAAACTGCTTCTATTTCTTGCAGCTGAACAACAGAAAACTGACAATGATCTCTTCAGGTACACCTCATGTGCTTTATTCAGTGTTATATGTTTATAATGTGAGTTTGAATGCCATTTTACGACATTTATTGCCATACTACTGAAAGCAGCAACAGATAGTTCACCTCAGATCCTGATAATAAAATAAACCGTTTAAAAATTTAACTTTAGAACTATGACTCAGTGCAAGCCAACACATATCAGTGATTCAGCATCTACATTTAATAATGTTGAAGAGGTTTAATATGTATAAATTACATTATAAACCTTACCATTTTATTGGAGTGCAGTGAGTGCACTATTCTGTGCTTCTGATTGGCTGTATTTAAATTTCTGTTGTGTTTTTTTCTGGTGCAAACAGCCAAATTGCTTAACATTGCGTATCTCTTCACGTAACGTGCTGTTATGACACAGGGTTACAATTTAAACTGCTCACCTAATGTTTACGTTCGTACTATTTATATTATTTGCTAATTAATAACCTCATGTGGAACTCTGAATCTGCGTCTCATTTCAGAGTCTTCTACTGTCTTCTGCGGTCACGGAGAGATACTTTAAGAGCCTTTCAGAATTGAATGAATGAAATATGCTGTTTTCCACCAGAGCAACCCGGGGTGCTGAAATATAATTGGCTAAAGTGGCATTGGGCGGGTTAAAGGGGCCAAAACAAAGACGGACGTTCCGACACGTAACACATTTTCAAAGCAGAATATCTGACTTCAGCAGTTTTTCAGATAAACAAGAATGTTTACTTGGCATGTTTCTTAAATATCTGCAAACATATTATGGTATTTCTATGCTCTAGAAGAGTCAAAAGCGTACATACAGCACCTTTAAGTTAACTTAATTGATTTGTGCTGGGACAACATGAACAGTTTTAACCGTGTGGGAGGTTTTTGCATCTGAACGCTTCATATAGACAGTAAGTACTGTTGCAATAAAGTATTACAAAATCATTACCCAGTTTCTAAACCATAATTTACATAGCCAATCCAGACTGAAAAAAAATTGGATTTACTATTTTACTAAGTGGTTGCAAACAATTAATATGGGCTGAATTTAAACAATCAAATTAAGTTGAACATTACTACATTTAATTTGTTTGTTTAATTTCAGCCTGTATAAAAATATACCCTAAAAATTATTTTAGCAAATACAATTAATCATTTTTTCCAATATTTGGTTTAACGGAAACACACAAGCGTAGGCAAGTGTTCAATAATGTACATTTTTTTAAGTGCACAGGCAATTTATGCTGAAAAATACAGTCCTACAACTGTTAAGTAACATATTTGTACAGTGAAGGTTTAGCCATGACTTTATCAAGATCTGCTCCTGCAAAGCAAATCCTGTAGGAAATACTAGCGTGACCTCTCGGAAACCGGGAGATTCTGTACACACACATACACACAAATCCCCTCTGCCCTTCACTGGATTGGGGTGAGGAAGAGTCTGGGCGTTTTATGAATTTTCATGACCGTCGAGCGGCGCGGCTCATTTGGGGCGCCTGTGATTGACAGACGCAGCGCTAGAGCATATTGAGCTTGATTACGGCCAGGAAAACCTTTCAGCGGATGAATATTCAACAGCACCTGTCGGAACGCCGCTCAAACAATACCCGGACGCTAAAGTTTCCTGCACCGAGCCGGAGGTTTTTTCTCTGAGAGCCGCCGCAGGTCACAACGGAGGAAAGATTACAAACAAAAGCTGGTTTCTGTGGTCTGAGAACGGAGTAAAATATACAGGGAAATTACAGTAACAATTAGTCCCTTATTAATCAGGGGTCGCCATAATTGTTTCACGTTCAAGCCATTTAAATTTTCATTCATTCATTCATTTTCTTTTCGGCCACAGCGGAATGAACCGCCAACTTATCAGGTATATGTTTTACGCAGCCCAGTGTTTAGCACCGTTGCCTCACAGCAAGAATTTCACTGGTTCAAGTCTTTACCTGGCCAAGTTGACATTTCTGTATGGAGTTTACATGTTCTCCCCGTGTTTGCGTGGGTTTCCCCCAGGCTCTCCGGTTTCCTCCCACAGGCCAAAGACATGTATCATAAGTAAACTGACCAAACCAAATCGACACCATAGATGAGCACTTAATCAGCGATACATCTCTCCATAGTAATTCCTAATTTGCATTTGCCATTAACAAGCAGGGGAGTTCTCGAGACCTACCTGAGCTCAAATGCCCCTCTCACACTGCAAACAGGAGGGAGACCCGGGCTCGAGGATCTGATGAGCTCAGGGCTCTCTCCCGGGACAGCATGCCAAACACGCTTTATAACCAATCATCAGCTAAGTGTGAACTCTTGCAATTTAAAGGCAACAATATTTCTTTTACAGTGCCCTTTTTAAAAGATTAAAGTACTACCATGTTTCATTTTTTTTGCAATTATATCCACAGTTTTCCAAACTCTGACAAAAAAATATAATAAAAACATTTCATATGACAGTTTTTTTGGTATTCAAATACACTTAAAATGTTTTAAATGCTCTAAAATAAAAAATAATAATAATAATAATTATATAATGTATTTTGGAGGGTCCGTGATATCAATATTGTGCATGTTGATTATCATTCATTCATTCATTTTCATTTCGGCTTAGTCCCTTTATTAGTCTGGGGTCGCCACAGCGGAATGAACCACCAACTTATCCAGCATATGTTTTACGCAGCGGATGCCCTTCCAGCTGCAACCCATCTCTGGGAAACATCCATACACACCCATTCACACTCATACACTACGGACAATTTAGCTTACCCAATTCACCTATACCGCATGTCTTTGGATTTGTGGGGGAAACCGGAGCACCCGGAGGAAACCCACGCCAACACAGGGAGAACATGCAAACTCCACACAGAAACGCCAACTGGCGAGGCTTGAACCAGCGACCAGCGACCTTCTTGCTGTGAGGCGAACGTGCTACCCACTGCGCCACTGTGAGGCCCCGTTGATTATCATGAAATATTGAATATGTGTTTAAAATTGCAAAGTCAGTTTTTTCCAATATCAGGCAGCCCTACTATATATACACACACACTGTGCTGAAAGCTAGACGGACGCAGCACGACTATCGGTGTGCGTCTCTCTCTCTCTCTCTCTCTCTCGTGCACAACTTCATCTGTGGACTGCGAGTCGTGTAATAGAATCTGTCAGGCATAATGGTGCGTTTTGAGAGCAGGAGAGTTACAGTGATCTGTGCTCTCTTCAGAGCGAAACGCCACAGTCATACGTGCTTCACATGCGCATTACGCTCATCACAGGCGTCTGAGCGCGGTGTGAAATGAATTTCATGCTCATGCATTGTCATGTGCGGCCATTCACTGCCAGCACAGAGAGCTCAGACTAACAGCAATGACTGACAGACAGAATTACATTTCACATCACCGACTCTCATGAAGCCTGGCAGGAATGTCATATACACCCAAAAAATGGGAAGGAGAAAACACATTGGCCTTTTCTCATTTCTATTAAAAATATATGTATTAATTTAATGGCAGGATGGTAAGTAATTCAATATAAATAGTATATATAGTGCTGTCAAATGATTAATCGCAATTGTATACCTTTTAGACTTTACCACACAAGTACACAGGCACAAGTACGGTGGACGAGAGAGCTCAAATGCTCTGTAAGTTAAAAAACACATGCATACAAAAAACACAAACAAACTGTGAAATCATCATCATCATCATCATCATCATCATCATCATCATCATCACAACATGTGCAAATACAGAAACACACTGCCAATAGTGAAGACCAGTGTTGGTCAATAACACTTTACTAGTAATGCGTTAATGTAACTGCATTACTTTTGACAGTAACTAATACTGTAACGCTTAATTACTTTTTAAATTATAGTAACTCCGGGTGTCACGGTGGCGCAGTGGGTAGCACGATCGCCTCACAACAAGAAGGTCGCTGGTTTGAGCCTCGGCTGGGTCAGTTGACTTTTCTGTGTGGAGTGTGCATGTTCTCCCGTGATCGTGTGGGTTTCCTCCGGGTGCTCCGGTTTCCCCCACAAGTCCAAAGACATGCGCTATAGGTGAATTGAATAAACTAAATTGGCCGTAGTGTATGTGTGTGAATGAGTGTGTATGGATGTTTCCCAGTGATGGGTTGCAGCTGGAAGGGCATCCGCTGCATAAAACATACCCCGGATTAATTATCGGATTAAGCCGGAAAAAAAATGAATGAATGAATGAATGAATGAATATAGTAACTCTATTATTGTTACAATATGATGCGTTTGTTCGTTACTTGGTAAGTTATTTAATTTTGGTTGCAGTCTAGTCTACATCTTCCAATTTACAGTGGCGATGTATTGTAGGATTGTTGGATGCCAACCAACCACCGTAAAGAAGACGCATCGTGTATGAGGCGCCAGACTGGACAAAAGCAAAGACCGAATGCGCGCAAGATACACCAAAAGCGCGCGCGAGAGAGACTGAGTGCGCAAGAGAGAGAATGGGTGCTCGCAAGAGAGGCCAAGTGTACTCGCGAGAGAGACCGAATGCACGCGAGGTAGACTGAGAGATTTCCAGCTGCAACCAATCACTGGGAAACATCCAAACACACTTACCCAATTCACCTATAGCATGTCTTTGGACTTGTGGGGGACCAAGGAGTAAACCTACGCCAACACAGGGTGAACATGCAAACTCCACACACAAATGCCAACTGACCCAGCCGAGGCTCGAACCAGCGACCTTCTATCTGTAAGGCAATTGTGCTACCCACTGCGCCACCGCGCCGCCAAATGAGATGATCATGTATAGGTAAATGTGCTCAAATCATTTAATCAAATATTTCATTTCAAAAGAGCCATTTAATTTATATTAAAATGTTCACATTTCTTTCATTCATTTCGAAAATAAATATGACAACGTTTTAATTCAGAGCTCTGGAAACATAGTTTAATGCGATCGTTCAGCCAAAAATGAAAATATATTCATAATTTCATCACCCTCAAGTGGTTCCAAACCTTCAGGAGTTTCTTTCTTCTGTTGAACACAAGAAGATATTCTGAAGAAAGCTGAAAACCTGTAACCATTTACTTCCATAGTAGGAAAAACAAATACTATGAAAGTCAAAGGTTATAAGTTTCCAGCATTCTTCAAAACAAATCATTTCGTGTTTAACAGAACAAACAAACTCAAAGATTTAAAGCAAGTAAATGCTGAGTAAACGATGACAGAACTTTCATTTTTTGGGTGAACTATCCCTTTGAGCTTCATGGAATGAAGAAAAACACCCATATTCTCCACACATCTCGTTGTGCTTTAAATCTACTGATATAATTTAGATGTATGAAGTTTGTGTGTTGCTCTTTAGGGGCGTTAATGTTTTGTCATGTTTAGTTTGGCCTAATAAACAGATATATTCTTGCTACTTTCAGGACAGAAACGAAACGAGAAACAGACGAAAACCTGCTCCTTGGTTTTACATCACATAACAACTACTAACACATTCCAGTCTGTCATAAAGAAAAGTAATACTAAATAAGTAAATAAATAAATGAATAAAACATTACTTGTCGAAGTGAGCACGAGAGTTTACACGGGCAGTTGATGGGTCTCTTAAAATACTGTTAAAAAATAAGTAGACAGGAATAGCGATAGAACATTGATCGAGTAAAAGATTACCTTGTTTGCCTTTGGTTTTCTGATGATGGTCCAGGTGTGTGTGTGAGTGCGTGTTTCACCCGACCGCGCGTCCGAGGACAATAATACACCACATAGCAACAATGTGACACGTCTTGTCATAAAACTGACGGTTGTTGATTTCAAATATGAGTTTATGTTGATTTTGTGAAGTAAATATTTTACAAAGGCTCCACAAAATGAGCCGATTCTGTTGGTTCAGTTGACGCTCACTGCTGAGTTCAGACTGGGTCAATAACCGTTTTTTTAAATAAACGATTCATCACGAGACCTGATTCAAAAGAATCATTTGTTCATGAATCGGAATGAACTGATTTGCGCGCTGTCTGTCAGGTCTGAAAACCTGAAAACCCACCCCTCATTCATAAAGGTACAGAATTTGTCCCATTTTGACTGCTATGCGATCATCAATAGTAAAAAAATAACCCATCAAAAAAAGTTTTAAGTCCAAGCGGAATCCTCTGCTGGCTGTCGCTTCGGTGTGACTTCAGCTAATAAGTTTTGGGGCAATGCTAACAAATATTTTCATTTTACAATTTGACCTAAGAGAAGTCATCTTTCGCTACTGCATTGTTACAGAGAAAACATTTTACAGGTAACCTTTATTCTAAACCTTGGACCTTATTCTTGAAACAAAAAATGAGCAATATAAAGGTGTGAAGCACCGAAAGCGGACCATATTGAATCGAATCGAATCGAATCGGTTTTGAAATTGATTGAATATTATTTTGGCTATTGTTGTTATCCATGAATTTTCAAATGTACTTTTTTTTACAAGAAAGGCTAGAAAAATTGTGAAGCTCTAAATTATTATTATTATTATTATTATTATTATTATTATTATTATTATTATTAT
>CAIGQW010054386.1:316056-339268 GCA_903798125.1 Danio choprae
ATAGTGTTCAGCATATAGGAGTACAGCCCCCACAAATCTCTCATTTAAATTAATATTTTCAATAGGATGCTTTACAATATTATATTTGTGCATATACATTAGTTTAGTCAGTACCGAAGAGCTGCAATTGGTGTGGATTTCACTGCTCCCGTACACAATCTTAAAGCCTTATATTGAACCTTGTCTATTTCTTTTAATAACCTGTTTGCAGCAGACTGGTATACAATGCATAATCAAACCTAGATCTCATCAAATATATTTCTCTTAATGCTACTCTATTAGCTCCCCATTCCTTACCCGTTAGACATCTCATCGCATTCACTACTTTTTTGCTTTTATCAACCATTATTTGTATACGTGTTTCAAAAGTGAGTTTTTCATCAAACCATATACCTAAAAATGTAAAACATGCCACTCTTTCTCTTTCATGACCATATCATTTCAAATTAATCTCTTTATTATTTCTGCGTTTTGAAAAAAAGCATTGCCTTTGTTTTTTCAATCGAAAATCTAATCCCCCCCCGCTTGTATGACCATCTTTCTACTTTTGTGGTTCCCTCTTGTATTTTCTTTTTAATAAATACTATGTTCCTTCCTCGTTTCCAAATCGCCCCATCATCTGCATAAAGAGATACTCCCATTTCCTTTTCAATATCTGAAAGCACATCATTAATCATAATAGAAAATAATAAAGGACCAAGTATACTTCCTTGTGGTGCACCATTTTCTATTTTTTCCATCCTAGACAATTCTTGGCCAACCTTAGCATGAATAGTTCTTTCAAAAAGAAAATCTTTAAACCATTTTAACATTTTTCCTTTAACTCCTGCCAATCTCAACTTAATTATTAGACCTTCCTTCCACATCATATCGTACGCTTTTTCATTCATTCATTCATACATTTTCATTTCGCCTTAGTCCCTTTATTAATCTGGGGTCGCCACAGCGGAATGAACCGCCAAGTGCTTATCCAGCATTTGTTTTATGCAGCGGATGCCCTTCCAGCTGCAACCCATCACTGGGAAACATCCACACACACCCATTCACACACATACAATACGGACAATTTAGCTTACCCAAATCACCTATAGCGCATGTGTTTGGACTTGTGGGGGAAACCGGAGCACCCGGAGGAAACCCACGCCAACACGGGGAGAACATGCAAACTCCACACAGAAATGCCAACTGACCCAGCCGAGGCTCGAACCAGCGACCTTCTTGCTGTGAGGTGAACGTGCTACCCACTGCGCCACCGAGAGGCCCTACGCTTTTTCAATGTCGAAAAATACTGAAATAACATTTTCTCTATTAACCTGAGCTCTACGAAGTAAATTTTCCAAACACACAGTCGGATCTATGGTACTTCTCCCTTTTCTAAAACCGCTTTGATAGTTTCTTATATATCCTCTAGTTTACATATAATATGTTAGCCTTTGATTAATAATTTTTTCCATAATCTTATTAAAATGAGATGTCAAAGAGATCGGTCTATAATCACTTGGAACTTATCCTTCCTTTCCTGGTTTACGGATTGGAATCACCACTGCTTCTTTCCAGTTCCCTGGTATTTTTCCTTTCCCACACTTTATTGTACAACTCTAATAAAATACCCTTTGACAATTCACTTACATTTTTTAACATTATATAACATATTTGATCTTTACCCGGTGCCGATAAGTTGATATTACTCAAAGCCTTATTTAATTCTCCAACAGTTATTGGTAAATTGAGTACATTGTCGTTGTCTTCCTCCTCCTCTCTCATTACTTCTCTAAATTTTAATGTTGTTTCCTTTCTTTCCTTCTTCACTAATATTTTCACAATTTTGCTAAAAGATTTCACTAGCATTTCAGATTTTTCTTTTTCTGTAATAGTTATATCTTCCTTATTAACTAACGTTGGATACATAATCTCTCTCCTAACTCCATTCATTTTCCTTATCATGCCCCACACTTTAAAAATATCTGTTTCTCTCCCTACAGAGTCACAAAATAATCTTCAATATTCTCTTTTTGCCATTTTGATGGTTCTTCGTACATTCACCTGCAACTTTTCATATTTAATTAAATTCTCAAAAGTTACGTGACCTTTTAGGTATTTTAAATGACTTATTTCTTTCCTTTATTATCTTGGAGCATTCCTCTGTCCACCAAGGAACTATCTTTCGTTTCTTACACCCACTACTTAAAGGAATTGATTGTTTACTGCCATTATTATCGCTCCACAGATATCCTGATTTAATTCCTCTATATCCTTTTCAATATTAATTATTTTCATTGTGTCATTACTTAATTCCTTAACTTTTTTCCAATCTGCTTTTCCAAAAACACACCTAACCGGTCCATTTGATTCACTTACCACCTTTCTTACTCCAATATCCATAAAAATTGGGTAATGGTCACTTCCTATAGTACTATCTTTTTTTTTTAACTTCCTAATTACATATTCCTGCTAACATTTCAGACATAATTGTTATGTCAACTGCAGTTTCCTTCCCATTTACCACATTTACTCTAGTGCCCTCTTTATTATTTACACATACTACATTTTTATTTTCCATTAATTCCTCTTTAACTACCCCATTTGTGACGGGTGCCAGGTGTCTCAGCGTGGACCCGGAGACATTTTGGAAAACGGAAAAAAGAGACAGGAAACTAAATTGCTCTGCGTATCAGCCTTTATGCGTTTCTCCCAAGAGCTGTCGACTACACACATGCCAGTCAACGTCAGTGAGTGGGCAAAAGGAACTGAAAAAGACACTCAAACACAGATCGCAAAAATAAAATGTGGTATTAACCAAAATAATTAAACAGCGGTAGAGCGACCATCGCACACTTCTCCTCAGAGCTCGCCGGAACTGAACAGAGCTCCCGCACATGCGTGCTTGCATTCAAAAGGTAAAACAACCATAAAAGAAGTTGTCTTAAAGGGGACATTACATTTATATTCCCCGCACATCAAACATTATGCGGCCGTTACACATTTGAATTATTATACTTATCCCATAATGCATTGTGACTATTAAAATCCCCACAACAAATAATTTTACCCTGTAATTGTGTTGTCAGTTCCTCTAAATTTTCCATTGATTATAAAAATTAACAATTTTTACACTTCCCTCATTTGTCCAAACCTCTATAATTATAAATTCCAATTCTTTACCTTTTGATCTTACGTTAAAACACATACTCTGTTTAATACAAATACAACAACCTCCACAGTTACAATTTATTCTGTCCCTCCTGATAATAACATATCCTGCTAAAACAAAATCTAAAGACGGTTTTAACCAAGTTTCTTGTATACATATAACATCTGGTTTAATTTCCAACTCACTGATACAACTATTAAACTCCTGCCCATTTGCGATAAGACTTCAAGCACTCCATTGAATTAAAAACATTTACTTTATCCAGGGCCTCACGGTGGCGCAGTGGGTAGCACAATCGCCTCACAGCAAGAAGGTCGCTGGTTCGAGCCTCAGCTGGGTCAGTTGGCATTTCTGTGTGGAGTTTGCGTGTTCTCCCCATGCTTGTGTGGGTTTCCTCCAGGTGCTCCGGTTTCCCCCACAGTCTAAAGACATGCACTATAGGTGAATTGGATACGCTAAATTGTCCGTAGTGTATGTGTGTGTATGGGTGTGTGTGAATGTTTCCCAGTGATGGGTTGCAGCTGGAAGGGCATCCGCTGCGTAAAACATATGCTGGATAAGTTGGCGGTTCATTCCGCTGTGGCGACCCCAGATTAATAAAGGGACTAAGGCGAAATGAAAATGAATGAATGAATGAATACTCTATCCAGTCTGGCTTGACAACTTGCCTTCTGATTCAAGTCTTTGAGTTATTTGTTCCCATGAGAAATTTCTCACTCCCAGGAATTTTTCTGCACCTTTTGTGATTACTTTTATTTTCTCTGTTTTATGCTTAACTTGCTCAGTACAATTTATAACATATGCTATAAAAATAATCACATTTTCTAAGTTTACTGCCATTTCCGCATAACTTAAGTTGTTTTTAATTTTAATTTGCTGACCCTCCACCGCTCTTTTTCTACCCTAACACCCTCCATATGTTACACAGTGATCTCCACCACAATTACAGCAAGTAGCCTTCACATTCTCCCCACATTCTTCATATCTGTGCTCCCCTCCACATTTTGCACACCTTTGTTTCCGTTTTACAAATTGCTGCAATGTGACCATATCTCTGACACTTATAGCATCTCAGAGGAGGAGGAACATATGCTCTAACATTGCAGCTCATGTAACCTGTTTTGATTCTCTCTGGAAGTTTTTCATTCTGGAATTCAATAAGTATAGACATACCTTGTACTCTTTTTTTCCATTTACAGTTTTATTTAGTCTTTTTACACTATTTACCATGCCTTCCAGTATATTCTTCTTTAAATTATCCAAGTCTTCCACCGGAATTCCCCATATTACTCCCCGTGTCCCGGATGGGGCTTAAGCCACCATGATCTTCTTTTTTCTCCATCACCATAATTATTTTAAACTGTTCCCTATCTAGCTTTCGCCGAATCATTCTTTCATTTTCCTCAAAACTATTTTCCTCCAATCCCCTTTTCCTACTTGTATGCCCACCCTGACTTCTCTCTGATTGCCGTACCTTTCCACCCCTACCGCCATCTATTCTCCGCTTTCCATATCATCCTCCTCATACCATGATCCTTCTCTTCTGACCCATTCACTAACCAGTTCATGCCTTCCGCTTTCATCCGACTTTGCATTCTCTTAAGATCTTCGTTCAACTTGTTTGGATCCAGTAGTGTTACTGTTTGTTTTGGTCTGCCGACCAACCACGGGTGTCGCCATCTTTTCCCCTTTCCGCGCCTCCTCATTCAATTTCTTTTGTTTTCTGAACATATCCGGACACCCGCATTTCCGCCTAGCGATCGCGATTTCAAAATAAAAGTCCCAAAATAAATAATTCAAAATAATCCAAATAAATGAATGAAATAATATACAAAACAAAAAAATGCAATTTACATTTTTATGGGCAGCACACACACACACACACACACACACACACTACGGACAATTTTGCTTATCCAATTCACCTTTAGCAAATGTGTTTAGTTTGGACTGTGTGGGAAACCGGAGCACCCGGAGGAAACCCACGCCAACACGGGGAGAACATGCAAACTCCACACAGAAACGCCAACTGACCCAGCTGAGGCTTGAACCAGCGACCTTCTTGCTGTGAGGTGACAGTGCTACCCACTGCGCCGCCCGCATAATCTAAAATACTAAAATACGCCCCCTTTAACACTAAAATCTAAATCCTTTTGTATGAGGAACTACTTTCTTCCGCGATGAATTCAAATGACAAGTTGACAATTAAACAGGTGAGCAAGAATCTGGTAAAGATTCTAACGTCACTTTAAAATTAGCAATGAGGAGTGTTGAGTTGGGCAGCATGGTGGCGCAGTGGGTAGTACAATCGCCTCACAGCAAGAAGGTCGCTGGTTCGAGCCCCGGCTGAGTCAGTGGGCGTTTCTGTGTGGAGTTTAAATGTTCTCCCCGTGTTGGCATGGGTTTCCTCCGGGTGCTCCAAAGGTATGCAGTATAGGCGAATTGGGAGAGCTAAATTGTCCGTAGTGTATGTGTGTGAATGAGTGTGAATGAATGTTTCCCAGTGATGGGTTGCAGCTGGAAGGGCATCCACTGCGTAAAACATATGCTGGATAAGTTGGCAGTTCATTCCGCTGTGGCGACCCCAGATTAATATAGAAACTAAGCCGAAATGAAAATGAATGAATGAATGAATGAATATATATATCAGAATCAGAATCAGAAAGAGCTTTATTGCCAGGTATGTTCACACATACGAGGAATTTGCTTTCGTGACAGAAGCTTCTACAGTGCAACAGAATTACAGAGACAGGACAAAAAACAGATAATAAATATATTTTAAAAACAGAAGTAAGTAGTGAATGCAGATATGCAGGTTGACAAGTGTATGTACAGGTATATTACTATATACAGCGTTATATGTGCAGCTATTATGTGCAAACTGGCATGGAAGTATGTTTTAAATAAGTGTATGTGTGTATAAAGTGTATAGCAAGTAGTGATGTTGTCACAATACTATCATAAAGTGTTCATAAGATGGATTGCCTGAGGGAAGAAACTGTTTCTGTGTCGGGCTGTTCTGGTGCACAGTGCTCTGTAGCGTCGACCAGAAGGTAAAAGTTCAAAGAGGCAGTGTGCTGGGTGTGAGGGGTCCAGAGTGATTTTGGCAGCCCTTCTGCTCGCTCTGGATAAGTACAGTTCTTGGAGAGTAGGGAGGGTTGTACCAGTGATTCGCTCAGCAGTCCGAACTATTCGACGTAGTCTTCTGAGGTCTGATTGGGTAGCTGAGCTAAACCAGACAGTTATTGAAGTGCAGAGGACTGATTCAATGATGGAAGTGTAGAACTGTTTCAGCAGCTCCTCTGGAAGGTTGAACTTCCTCAGCTGACGAAGGAAGTACATTTTTTTGACAGGAAGAGCTTTTTTTGACAATGGAGTCAATGTGAGTGTCCCACTTCAGGTCCTGAGAGATGGTGGTGCCCAGGAACCTGAATGACTCCATGATGCTCAGTGGAGGGAGAGCAGGGGGGTTTCTCCTAAAGTCCACTATCATCTCCACTGTTTTGAGCGTGTTCAGCTCCAGCACCAGACAGCCAGCTCCTTAACCTCCTGTCTGTAAGCAGACTCATCACCGTCCTGAATGAGGCCGATAAGTGTGGTGTCGTCTGCAAACTTCAGGAGCTTGACAGAGGGGTCCTTTGAAGTTCAGTCATTCGTGTACAGGGAGAAGAGCAGAGGGGAAAGGACACACCCCTGGGGGGGCGCCAGTGCTGATTGTGCGGATACTGGATGAGAATTTGCCCAGCTTTACCAGCTGCTGCCTGTCCGTCAGGAAGCTGTTGATCCACTGACAGACAGAAGTGGGCACGGAGAGCTGAGTTAATTTGGGCAGGAGAAGTTTTGGGATGATAGTGTTAAAAGCCGAGCTGAAGTCAACAAACAAGATCCTCACATAGGTCCCTGGTCTGTCTAGGTGTTGGAGAACATAATGCAGTCCCATATTGACTGCATCATTCACAGACCTGTTTGCTCTGTAGGCAAACTGAAGAGAATCCAGTGAGGGTTTTAATGATGTCCTTCAGGTGGGCCAGCATCAGTTTTTCAAAAGACTTCATGACCACAGATGTTAGCGCCACCGGTCTGTAGTCATTTAGTCCTGTAAGTTTTGGTTTCTTTGGGATGGGTATGATAGTGGAGCGTTTGAAGCAGGAGGGCACTTCACACAGCTCCAGTGATCTGTTGAAGATCAGGGTGAAGATGGGGGCCAGTTGGTCAGCACAGGATTTTAGACAGGCTGGTGTTACAAGATCTGGGCCTGGTGCTTTTTTCCTCTTCTGTTTCCAGAAAACCTGGCGCACATCATCTTCACTAAACTGAAGTGCAGGTGTGGGGGAGATGGGGGGTGGATGAGGTGTTGATGGTGGTGTGATGAGCAGTTCAGAGTGGGTGTGGGGTGTTTTCTCAAACCTGCAGTAAAACTCATTCAGGTCGTTAGCAAGTCGTTTGTTGTCTACAATGCTGGGGCATGGTGTCTTATAGTTTGTGATATTTTTCAAACTTTTCCACACGGATGCTGAGTCGCTGGAAGAAAACTGACTCCTTAGTTTCTCAGAATAGTTCCTTTTTGCCACTCTGATCTCCTTTTCCAGTGTGTATTTGGCCTGCTTATACAAGGCCCTCTCCCCGTTTCTGTAAGCAACCTCTTTGGCCTGACGTAGCTGTCTGAGTTTTACAGTAAACCATGGTTTGTCATTGTTGTATGCGAGTTGAGTCCTGGTGGGAATGCACATGTCTTCACAGAAACTGATATAAGATGTTACAGTCTCTGTGAGCTCATCCAGATGAACATGAAAGTGAAATTGAACATCTCCCATGAACTGCACAGTCACCAGATCCGAATATTATTGAGCCACTTTTGGGTGTGTTTTGGAGGAGCGAGTCAGGAAACATATATATATATGACTGTGCAGTTCATGGGAGATGTTCAATTTCACTTTTATGTTCATCAAACCACTCTGTCACTAGTCTTGCTGTGTGTATTGGTGCATTATCATCCTGATACACGGCACCGCCTTCAGGATGCAATGTTTGACCCATTGGGTGCACATGGTCCTCCAGAATGGTTCTGTCACGTTCGCACTCTCACATGAAGGCACAGGAACACGGGATTTATCAAAATACAAAATTTTTTTTACAAACACTCACTCACTCACTCACTCCAAGGGTACTGGAAACCCAGGAGACTCAGGAAAGACATGGGGTGAAGACAACATGGAATGACGATCAGACAATGCAATACCAGACGAAGGACTGGACCAAACACAGGAGTATAAATACAAGGAACATGAATTAACTGATTACATACAGGGATGAGACACAGGTAAACAAATGAACATTAGGAAATGGCGGGAAACAGAACAAAGGAATCACATGAGACAGAACAGATACCTGACAGGTTCGATAGTCATTGGCAGCCCAAACCATCACTGATCCACTTCATGCTTGGTACGCTTGATGTTACGCTTCTTTGGGGCTTCTCCACACTGTAACTCTCTTGGATGTGGGAAAGACAGTGAAGGTGGGCTCATCAGAAAACAATACATGTTTCACCTTGTCCACAGCCCAAGATTTTCGCTGCTGGCACCATTGAAACCAACATTTGACATTGGCACGAGTGAACAAAGGTTTGGCTATAGCAGCCCGGCCATGTATACTGACCCTGTGGAGCTCCCGACCAACAGTTTTGGTGGAAACAGGAGAGTTGAGGTGCACATTAAATTCTGCAGTGAGTTGGCAGGTGTGGTTTTATGTTTTTTGGATAAAATCTAGGTTAGCACCCAGACATCTCTTTTAGATAGTTTCCTCTTTTGTCCAAAGTTGAATGTGGCTTGTCTTTCTTGGTGGTCTGCTGACAAACCCTCACACTCTGCTCTTACGGGTGAAATGTGCAATCAATGAAGATTGGCTTCTAGGCTGGTTAAATTTAGCCATGAAATATAAACTAAAAGTATATTTATTAGCATTTCTCAATTTATTTGTAATGAACACTTGTAAGTTCTATGTAGGCTACACTCCCAGAAATAAAGGTACATCGGGGTGGTATACCCTTTTAAAAGGTGGTATATTCAAAAAGGTCCATATTAATAACTACAAAAGATTTACCATCGAACTTTTTAGATACTAATTTGCATTATCAATGTATCAATATTGACCCTTTACATGCAAAAGTGCCTTTTGAAAGGGTACGTCAGAGTGACCACTTGTGTATCTGTATTATGTATAATAATTTATGTTTATTAAATTATTATGTATTATGTTCATGTTCATGCTGTATTATGTTTATGTTCTTTCCAAATATATATTTTATGTTTATTGTTTTCTTTCTTAAAGTAAAATCGTATTTTACTCTTGAACTTTAATTACAGTACCTATATACGACTTTTAAATAATGTTAAGAGAGATAAAAAAGGTACTTTAGAAATATGCCAATAAATATTAAATAATTTTAGTGACAGACATTTTATGTTTGTTTAAAGGAGGGGGAACAGAGCAAGAAACCTGTTTGGGAGTCAACATATCCTGTAAATGTAGTAACATGGGTAAGAAATGTGAATTCTAATACAATTGAACATACTTAGGATGGTTGAGTTTCATTGATGATTACACTTGATAATTACTATTTTTTAACTGTTCTAGCACCAAAAGAAAGAACAGAGGGAGAAATGAAAGCTCCACAAACACCAGTCCCAGCAAACGCATGGACACAAACACAACTGACACTAGCATTAGCCCTGTCAGTCACAGTATTTGCAGCAGTAGTAGATATGATAGGAACAACAGACGCAACTAAAGTAGCAGTAGGAGCAGCAGCAGGAGCAGCAGCAGCATTAGGGGCTTTACACTTACTATGGGAAACAGAAGTGAGAACCACAGCAGTAGAGGTAACAGCGGTAGCAGGATCTTTAGCAGGAGCAGCAGCAGCAATACTGCGATCACTAGTAGGAGAACAGTCACTAACAGCAGCAGCAGTAGTTGGAGCAATAGCAGGCGCTGCAATTATAGCAGTAGCCAAAACACAGCTACATTGGCTAATAGAAAAAACACAGTGTGGAACAGTAAAAGGTACAGAGGCAAACCAAACATTGCTCACACCAAAAGAAAGTGGAGAATCAGCATCAGCAACAGCAGCAGGATCAGAAGGAGATTCAGCTGAAACGTGTGGATCATCAGAAACCCAAGAAGCAACAGTGGTAGGTTTTCTTTTTTTGTACAGTGTGTAAGGGGATTGGATCCAGAGGGCAGGTTGTGTCGTGGTTTCCGGCTGTTCTCTTAATGAATCAAACTTAGTCTGGAGGTTATGAATATCAGAATATACTTTATTGAAATATTTTCCAAAAAAGCAGAGACAGCCTGGAGCAAACCCATCTCAGTCTCTCCCCGAGACAAATCCAATGTCCCTCAAATTCGCTGTATCCTTTATCCTTGCTTCCTCCCACCTTTGTGTTTTCGCAGCTGGTTCCTGGTTCAACAGGCCTCTCCCAGCTCCTACTCCTTTACGACCCCAATTTAAAGTCCCCTCTTCTTGTTGGGCCTTATAATGTACAGATCTAATGTATTCATCACTATTTTACCACATATAGTTGAAATTTGGCAATCATTACTAGTGTTTATGTTTTCAAGCATCTAAACAGGACCCTCCTATATAGTTTGGGTCTTTTCAAACATATATGACAGTTTCAAGATATGTTGTATACATTTCATGCTTTTCTGACACAGATGGTTCTCATTGTATCCCCAAGTCCTCCCTCGTGCTCTTTTATGACCTTTTTGGCCTAACCTATCGCCTGTTTTCAAAGATATATATTCACATTCATATGGCCCTCCACTCATACTTCATTTCCCTCCTCTGTGGCTTATTAAAGCCACAACTTAATTGTCTTTACCCATAGTGCAACTTCATGATTCAAAGCTATACTACCTAATGACAAAGATATGTCACAGTATTCTTACCAATGACCAACATCTGCGACCGGTCTTGACAAGAACACAGTAAAAGATTCAATTCTATTTTCCTGTTATATCAAAGGAGGTAGTGTTTTAAGCATGCATATATTATGAGGTTATACATTTGCCTGTGGGGGTCACAGTTATTTACCATATCTTAAAGAGTAAAAAAAGAAGAATAACCAAACATAATAATAATAATACATGTTCACTACATACTATTCTAATCTACAACAACACACATAATAGTAAAACAAGTTGATCTTCAGCCCAGATACTTTGCATATCATATTTTGGGGTAGAAGTTGACTAGCACTTACACCCTCTTTTCATCATCCTCTTCTTCATCTGAACTACCAAAATATTCATCACTAACTGGTTTCTTAATCACAGTCTGGTTTATGATTGCAATTGAATTGTTTTCTTTGCTTCATTCTGGCCAGAAAAGTTGTTGATAGACTTGTCGTTGTTCAGATGGTGCCAGGTTGCATTTTTTCCCCACTTGAAACTCTGTTGGAGATGTCCTCATGAACCAATGTGGTCCTTCTCTTCTGGGCTCATTCCACTTTTTCCAGAGCACCTTTAGATAGACTAGATTACCTGGAACCACTAGACCTTCTTCTCTGCTTCCCCTGCTTCTGCTCCTTCCTGGTTCCCTGTACAGATATTGCTTTACACATGGCAGTTAGTTTCTTCATAAAAGACCAACATTCTTCTTTGCAACGTATTAGACATATTTGCCAAACATTCCAAGAGGTTTTAAGCAAGGTTTTATGCGAGGTTATATGCGAGGTTATAGGCGAGGGTCGACCCAACAGTACTTCATGCAGTGTTAGTTGCCTGTTTCTGTCAGTTTCCATGCAATCACTCATCACTCAATGCAAGAGGTAACACCATCAATCCAGTTAAGTTTATTTTTTTCACATATCTTGTTAAATTAGGCCTTGATGGATCATCTTCAGCTCTTTCAGACATTTTTTACAGTTGTGTATGATCAATGCAGAATTTTCTTGATTTCCAATACTTGTTTGATTGTTTATCAATTCCTTTATTTATCCATTCATTCACTTATTTAATCACATATTTACTTGCTTATCTTATTTCACTTTAATTAACCTTAATTACTCTAATTCCTTTATAAACGCAGACACACTATTTAAACTTATTCAACGTATTCCAAATCTAGGACTTACTTCTCATCTTAAATGTAATAACTGTTTCTTCTTCCCTGCTCTGCTGCTGGAATCACCTTCACTCATCTTCAAACCTGTCATTTCCAAAAGCTTGTATCTCTTGCCCTAAACCAGTTTTATTACATTACAAAATCCATTATCCAGTGCTTAAATATCCTTGTAGGTCTATTGCTGTTCCTTTACTCACACTATATTTTGCACAGATGTCAGTTGTGGACAACAATTCACTGCTCACTGCATTCAAAGGAGACCACTATCATTGCTGCTTAATGTTTTCTTACCACTTCACTCTTGATTTAAACCATGTACAACTGCAATGCCAATATTAATACTCCCCTCTGAAGCTACATAGATAGTTCATAGAGACCCATTTGATGTTTAATTTGCACTTATTCATCTAATTGAGGTTGTGACTCTGTATGCACTAATGTTAGAACTGATATATTATTTCCTTTAATGAAAAACGAATTTCTTATTTATCATCTTAAATGACATTATTGCATCTGGATTTCCTGTTAATGGCATGCCTAATTATTTCAGTCCTTCCTATTTTGTAATTTCTCAACTCTTTTTATTTTATACTTCTATATCTAGTCAGCACTAAACCAGTTATTCTTATGTCTCATCATATGTTTCATTATTTGTAGCAATAGTGTTTTTATGTAAGTCTTTTAACTTGGGTTAGAGCTAAAGCTAAATGATCCTGCAGATAACTAAATCCTATGCATGTTATAACAACATCCATAACAAAATCTTCTCAATCCTATTAAACCCCTTTGGGCAGTTTGGTGTATGTATACTGTTTATTAGCCTATGTACTGTAAGTGTAATCAAGTCTCTACTCTACCCTCTTGTAATTCCCTGAACAGAAAACAATTCCTTTAACATATTTGCCATCAGGAGGAACATATTACAGTATAGTGTTAGGAACCTCTGCTGAAAAATCCTCTTTCACTGATTGCTCTTAAATCATAAACTACAAAATCTACTTTTGACTATTTTGATTAATGCCATAATTCAAATCAAGTTCAAAATAAATACATTATATTAGTCACATGCACAATCAGAACTGATTTGACATTGATTTTACATAGAATTTTCAAGGACATAATTAGATCTTTTTATTAATTGCTCCTATGTTATACCTCTTTTAGCATCTAGTGAGCAGACCTGCATCTTGTTTATTTTAATCCTCAATAACTGTGGCTAATTTTGTTTGCCTCTAATTCCTGAAAAGATAATCATTATTAAGATTTGACACTTACCTAAATAATTTCATTTCTGAGCTATTTCTCAATGTGCGTGTTATATTGATTTGTGTTATCCACTGTCAGCTCCTAATTCCTTCCTGTTCTCACATCAAGTTAGTTATGTATACATTTTTGTTATCATTTTTACAAGTTAAAATCACATATTTCTTTATAGGTTCCTCTCTATCTGATCTGATTTTTCAACACAATGCTTAATACTTTTTTATTTTTATTATAAACACTTCTCTTTCAATTATTCTTTTAGCACACTTAGAATGTCAGTGTTCGTCCGCGTCATCGTTTGTTGTTGTCACGTGCCTTCTTTGTCTTCCTCCCGCCACTGTCAATGTTCATCTGTCCCACCTGTGTTCATCCCTTGTGTCTCTTTAGCTTAATCATTCCCTCTTCTATTTATACCCTTTCGTCTGTGTCCATTGTTGTCCGGTATTCTGATTCGTCTGCTTCATTTGATTCGTGTGGTTGTCTGGTCCTGTCTTCCCGCATCCAGTATCTTTTCCCCGTAAGTGTTTAATAAATCCGTTTTGTTATATATCTCCTTCTCCGTCTCGTTCTGTCACCATCCGCCACCAATGGCGTTACATAGAACTGTTATTTATTGACCTATGATGTACTGTGAGTTCATTTCAATTTCATTCTCTTCTCTCATTCTCGTCTTAATCTCTTTAATAATGTTTTCTCTTTCACATCTTGATTTATGGCGACCCCAGATTAATAAAGGGACTAAGCCGAAATGAAAATGAATGAATGACATCTTAATTTAGATTATTCAAAATAAGATTATGCTAAGATGTTTCCTTAATTTTTCTTAAGTTTTCAAAAGCTGTCTTTTTTAATCACCACCATGCTTTGTACTTTATCCTCCTATGTTCAAGGACCTATGACTAAACCTAAGAAATTAACCAAATTCATTTAAATCTCAACATTACACATTTAAAGTTTCATTGCACATTTCCATATAACATTTTTCTTACAATTTACATAATTCTTTTCTATCTATCAAACTGACAGGAGTCTGATTTGATACAAGAATGAGTAGTTACACTTTTGTTGTTAATTTGCCCACTGAATAGTCACATTGTACTGAATTTGGACTTTGCTCTGCTGCTCTGAAGCGGCCCGTCAGACTCTCCCACCTTGCACCCTGAGAAGACAGCTGGTGCTGCAGTCTTTTCTGTGGTGTCCACATTTCAGGGGCATGGTGTTTCCCCCTCTTTCTTAGTGCTGGCTTTCTTTCTTTTACTCAGCTGATGTAAAGTTCTGGTGGAGCGCTTTTTCTATTTGATCAGTTCATCCTTCTCTTGTTTGCCTCTTTTTAGTGTCTCTGAACATAAGTAGCCTTTTCAGTCATCCTTTGCGTGCAGTGCCTGCATCACTCCTGTCACAAATGTCCACAGCCAACAATTTGTCCATTGTGTTTTTCAACCATCTTTCCATTTGCCAGTGCACTCAGAGATGTCTGGTAGGTAAGAGACTACAGTCCCCCAAAGTCCATGCCTATATCCTCTTAATTACTATATAGAATGTAGCTCATGACTTAATAAATCTTTTTGCTCTTTCCCATTTTTCCTCCATCAAATGAAGACTCCTCCCATCTACTTTCAACTCTCCCTTTTTCAGCTTATATTTCTCTAATACTAAATCATTTTTATCATATGTAAGTACGCCTAATTTTATATTTCTTAAATGCTCTTCTAATTGATTTATTTAGCTTCAGATTATGCTTTACTTTACATTTATCCTTATCTATGCTAGTGTTTCTTTACTAGCTGGTCCTTTTTACATTGTATTTTAATTTCCCTAACATTTTCCATACTCAGTTTCTATTTTCTCACTGCTTGCAAATGTTCCTTCCTTTTGTAATCCTTCAAGGGAAGGCCCTTTTATTTTGGTTTCTCCTGTTTAATGGATAGGCAAGGAGGGTAGAATTGTTGTTTTGTTCACAAATCTTTATTTTTGGTTTAGCTAAGAGACGCTTAATATTAGGTAGCGTACTTTGTTTTGTCTATTGTTTTGGCCTTTTGTTCCTTTATCACCTTGGTTTTGACTGGAAATATTCATTCATTCATCCATTCATTCATTTTCTTTTTGGCTTAGTCCCTTTATCATTCTGGGGTCGCTACAGCGCAATGAACCGCCAACTTATCCAGCATATGTTTTACGCAGCGGATGCCCTTCCAGCTGCAACCCATCACTGGGAAACATCCCTATACACTTATTCACACACATACACTATGGACAATTTTAGCTTACCCAATCCACTTATACTGCAAGTCTTTGGACTTGAGGGGGAAACCGGAGCAACCGGAGGAAACTCCCGCGAACACGGAGAACATGCAAACTCCACACAGAAATGCCAACTGACCCAGCCGAGGCTCGAACCATTCTTGCTGTGAGGCGATTGTGCTACCCACTGCGCCACCGCATCGCCCTGAAAATATTTATCTTTAATAAATTTGTTAACCTCGTTTCGACAACTTGGCCTGTGTGTGTGTGTGTGTGTGTGTGTGTGTGTGTGTGTGTGTGCTTGGGGAGCAGGAAAGGGGACTCCAGGTGACCTCTCTTAATAGACAGTCATCCTTATCTTTATGTGCGTAGCGCGGTGCTTCCGCTACGTAAGCCTACATGCGCTACTTATCACAAAGTTAATGCAATCACTGTTCCAGACAATTATCCCTTTTCACCCATAGAGTACTGCATTGATAATGTTGGTTCTGCATGTTTTGCAGCCCTTAGAATATTTTGTGCTAGCAACATATGACCGTATTCAAACAAGAAAAAGACCATAGTCAACCTTATGACACTAGATCATGTCATTCACCAGTGAGAAAACTGTATAGTACTTTATAATACTAAAATTCCAAACTTAAAAACCTTTAGAAAAACAGAATTATATCTAGCGGATATTTCATTGTGTAGCGAGCAGTGTGTCAGTGTGTAATAATATTTCTTGCATACAAATATTGCATCCAAAGAAGACGTCTATATGGAGATAAGCACTTTGTCTACCTTCACCATAGTGGTCGAGACATTATATGACAATTAGTGTGTGAAACAAACAGAAATTTAAAAAGCATGCACACTTACAAAGGAAGAAAAGCAATGTATAAATGAATTGCTGGAAAGAAAGCTCCTTCCATGTTTGAATGTTTTATATGATGTAATTAAATTTCAGTTACTTTACCTGTAACAAACAGCCCATTATACTGATTAGGTGTTGGGGTATGCTATTATGTCTTAAATAATTAAAGACATCATTTAATTTTATTATTTATGTTATTACACATGCAGCAGTTACTAACAGCCACCATCATTTATTAACATCCCCAGACAAACCAATCTGCATATAGAGACGGATCTCACCAGACAATCGAATCTCCACAGACAGAGGAATCTCCACAAACTATTGAGTCTCCACAGACAGAAGGATCTTCACAAAGAATTGAGTCTCTGCATACAGATGGATTTACACAAACTATTGAGTCTCCTCGGACAGATCGATCTCCACAAATAATTCAGTCTTCACAGATAGAAGGATCTCCGCAAACAATGGAGTCTCCACAGACAGATGGATCTCCAAAAACCATAGAGTCTCTGCCAACAGACGGATCCCCACAAACAATTGGTCTGGATGTCTTCTGTCTCTCTGCTTCTGCTGTGAAACTGTAAATTAATCATCTTTTTTTATTCTTTCTCTTCTTCAGATTCACCTGGAAATACAGGGAGTCTAACAGAAAATAGCATATGTGGGACAACAAATACAGATTCTGAATCAAGTGATTGCCCAAAGGTAAATATTCACAGTAGTGTTTAGACTGGTTTTAACAGGCAGAATTTAATTATATTTTGCTTAAAGCAAGATTCTTTTCTTTTTCATAAGCACTCTGAATTTTATGTCTTTAGCTTGTTTAAAACTTAATACTTGCACCTGAAACCTTTGCTAATGAGAACCTAGGTCCTGGCTTGGGACATGTCCTGATCCCAATTCCATCTTTTACTTGATTTCCAGTCCATACTTCAATGTCTTATAAAACAGGATTAAATACCTCTGTTGTTAAGTAAAATCAATTTCTGATTAACTGAGCAATGTTGAGCAATAAATATGGTATTAAAAGACATTGGAAGATACAAAAGTTATGACATTATAGGATTGAAAGACATGCACCTAATTAAATGGGATCACTCAGCAGTGCCTCAAACAAACATATGGGGTTTCAACTTTTTAAAATCCAATTTCACATTACAAAATAGTGTGCCACGTGTTATATTCTGATTTCACATTTTATTTAAATTTTCTAATAATAAAAAAGAAAAATGTAACTGTTGAAAAAACAAAAGGTGAATAACAAAATTATAATAATATACTTAACAAAAATATGAACACATTTTTGGTTATGCTCCTATTTTTTAATGAGCTGAATTCGAAGACCTAAAACTTTTTTCTATGTACACAAAAAGCCTATTTCTCTCAAATAATGTTCATACATATGTCTAAGTGTGCTAAGCACAGTGCTAGTCAGCACTTCTCCTTTGCCAAGATAATCCATCCACCTTACAGGTGTGGCATACGGGTCAGAAAATGAGTCCATATCTGGTGTGACCACCTTTTGCCTCATGCAGTACTACACATCTTCTTTGCATAGAGTCAACTGGGTTGTTGATTGTGGCCTGTGGAATGTTGTTCCACTCCTCCTCAATGGCTGTGCAAAGTTGCTGGATATTGGCAAGAACTGGAATACAGTTGTCGTATACCAGATCCAGAGTATCCCAAACATGCTCAATGAGTGACATGTCTGGTAGGTATGCTGGCCATCCAAGAACTGTCATGTTTTCAGCATTCAGGAACTGTCTATATGCATTATCATGCTGCAGTATAAGGTGATGTTCGTGGTTGATTACCATAACATGCACCTGCCCATACCATAACCCCACAGCAAACATGGCCCACTTAATTCACAAAGTTCATGTTGTAGCTGGAATAATAACAAGACTAGTACAACCTGCTTTATCTGTGAGTTCTCTGTGTGAATACAGACAATCAACGTGGACACAAACATTTAAATGTACAGACAATATACCCCTATTTACAAATTGCATAATGGGAAAGAGGAAAAGTGAGAGAGATTGAGAGAGATAGAGTGGAGGGGAAAGGAAGGGGGGAAAAGGTCATGTGGTCGGCCACCCTTTTCTCTACAGGTTTAACCACAGTTGAATCAGCATCTGAAAACATCTCTGTTGTTATATATAAATAGATAAAATAGCTTGCATTGGTCAGAATTTGTCTTGCTTACAAATTCTAGGTGAGCCTGGGGGTTCTGGACAAGGTTGTCCTGAATGTGAAACCAACATTTAGAGAGTCCATGATTCTGATGGGGTTGAAACATGTTTCCTATGAAGATGGAGGCAGCTTAGGCCTCGTGTCCCTGTTGGGGAGAGGTTCCCTGCTGAGGGGGCTTGTGGATGTAACATTTAAGATGGAATTTGGAATTGTCCTGAGGTGTGGTGTGAAGGAGCTTTATAGGTTTTTGTCAGTTCATAGCCTTGAGAGCTGTGATAACCAATGAGAAGTTACCTTCCCAAGGGAAGTATTATGACTCTTTGTTTGAGTCTACATTTGATTTGCATCCAGAAAATGTTTCCAAATTTGATTTATTTTTGCCCAAAATATCATATAGCATCTATCATGTGAGATGATCACATGACATACATCATCAATTCAGAAATTGAAAGATGCTTAAACACTAAATAAGTTGGGCATTACATAAAATAAAGATGATTAAACACTTGACGTATTAAGTAAAGTTAATAAATCATATTCTGTAAAGGCATAGTATTGTAACTAAAGGTATGAACAAACACACACGTAAAAACATGCAATAAGTATATATCTCTCTTTACCCAACAAAATAGACGAACTCCTTCTGCTCTCTCAGATAAACAGGAATTTTTTGCATTCTGCTGCTCTGTGTTTCACGGAAACCTGGCTGAATGACGCCATACCAGACAACGCGATTTATCTACCGGGCTATCAGCTGTTCAGAGCGGATCGCGACAGACAATCAACGCGGAAATCGCGCAGTGATGGGACATGCTTTTACATCAATGAAAGGTGGTGTAAAGATGTAACAGTTTTAAAGAAGATGTGCTGTCCCGACTCAGAAGCACTGTTTATTAACTTGAGTTCTGCTCGTTCATTCTTGTCAGTGTTTACATTCCTGCGCACGCGTACCTGGCGATACAGAAACTAGCTGATCAGATCACGGCGATAGACCAACAACACCCGGACTCTGTTTTAATCATTCTCTGGAATTTTAAAGTATCCTGTGAACTGCCAAAATATAGACAACATGTTACATGTCCCACAAGAGGAAAAAAGGAACTATTCTGAAAGGAGTCAGTTCTCTTCCAGCGACTCACCATCCATGTGAAAAAGTTTGAAAAATATCACAAACTATAAGACACCATCCCCCAGCACTGTAGACAACAAACGACTTGCAAACAATCTGAATGCGTTTTTACTGCAGGTTTGAGAAAACACCCCACACCCACTCTGAACTGCTCTTTACACCACCGTTAACACCTCCACCACCCCCCTCTCCCCCACACCTGCACTTAAGTTAAGTGAAGATGATGTGCGCCAGGTTTTCCGAAAACAGAACAAAAAAAAAGCATCAGGCCCAGTTTTTGTAACACCAGCCTGTCTAAAATCCTGTGCTGACCAACTGGCCCCCATCTTCACCCTGATCTTCAATAGATCACTGGAGCTGTGTGAAGTGCCCTCCTGCTTCAAACGCTCCACCATCATCCCCATGCCAAAGAAACCCAAACTTACAGGACTAAATGACTACAGACCGGTGGCGCTAACATCTGTGGTCATGAAGTCTCCTGAAAAACTGGTGCTGGCCCACCTGAAGGACATTACTAAACCCTCACTGGATTCTCTTCAGTTTGCCTACAGAGCAAACAGGTCTGTGAATGATGCAGTCAATATGGGACTGCATTATGTTCTGCAACACCTAGACAGACCAGGGACCTATGTGAGGTTCCTGTTTGTTGACTTCAGCTCGGCTTTTAACACTATCATCCCAAAACTTCTCCTGCCCAAATTAACTCAGCTCTCCGTGCCCACCTCTGTCTGTCAGTGGATCAACAGCTTCCTAATGGACAGGCAGCAGCTGGTAAAGCTGGGAAAATTATCATCCAGTACCGGCACAATCAACACTGGCGCCCCCCAGGGGTGTGTCCTCTCCCCTCTGCTCTTCTCCCTGTACACGAATGACTGCACTTCAAAGGACCCCTCTGTCAAGCTCCTGAAGTTTGTAGACGACACCACACTTATCGGCCTCATTCAGGACGGAGATGAGTCTGCTTACAGACAGGAGGTTAAGGAGCTGGCTGTCTGGTGCAGTCACAACAACCTGGAGCTGAACACGCTCAAAACAGTGGAGATGATAGTGGACTTTAGGAGAAACCCCTGCTCTCCCCCCACTGAGCATCATGGACAGCATTGTGGCAGCAGTGGAGTCATTCAGGTTCCTGGGCACCACCATCTCTCAAGACCTGAAGTGGGACACTCACATTGACTCCATTGTCAAAAAGATCTCAACAAAGGCTGTACTTCCTTCATCAGCTGCTGAAACAGTTCTACACTTCCATCACTGAATCAGTCCTCTGCACTTCAATAACTGTCTGGTTTAGCTCAGCTACCAAATCCGACCTCTAAATACTACGTCGAATAGTTCGGACTGCTGAGCGAATCACTGGTACAACCCTTCCTACTCTCCAAGAACTGTACTTATCCAGAGCGAGCAGAAGGGCTGCCAAAATCACTTTTAAAAAATCAGCCTCTTTGAACTTTTACTACTTGCTATACACATTTTAACACACAAACACGTATTTAACAACATACTTTACATGCCAGTTTGCACATAATAGCTGCACATATAACGCTGTATATAGTAATATACCTGTACATACACTTGTCATTTTGCATATTTGCATTCACTACTTACTTCTATTTTTAAAAATATATTTATTATCTGTTCTTTGTCCTGTCTCTGTAATTCGGTTGCACTGTAGAAGCTTCTGTCACAAAAACAAATTTCTCGTATGTGTGAACATACCTGGCAATAAAGCTCTTTCTGATTCTGATATTTTCTGGCTGTGTTAAAGGTCAATTTCATTGAGAATCCTCTTGTATGCTTTGAAGCTTATTATCTCTCTGGTTGTCGTGGTTACTTGGGTCTGTTTCTCCTTAATTTTAATTTTCTCTCTTAATTTTATTTAGCAATTGTTTTGCTAGATGTTCATTTATTGTGTCTGATCTGCATCCATTTGTTACAATGTTCACATCAGCAAACCACTCACCCACATGACACCATACAAGCTTTCTGCCACCTGCCCTATACAGTGAAAACCAGAAATCATCTGTGACGAGAACACCCCTCCAAAGTGCCAGACTCCATTGAATGTGAGCCTCTGCCCCCTCAAGTTGGTTATGACGGTCGAACTGCAGTCAGGTCGTGACCTCGATGACCCCCAAATTCTCTGAAATGCCTTTGGAGAAGGCATATTGTAGAGAAATGAATATTCAATTCATGGGGAGCAGGTCTGGTGGGCATTCCTCCAGTCAGCATGCTAATTGCATGCCCGCTCAAAATGTACAACATCTGTGGTATTGTGCTGTGTGATAAAACATATTAGAGTACTGCACAAATACCTTACATTTCTAAAGTGCTTTTCAGGGCACTTAAAAAACTTTATTTTTTGGGGAGGGTTTTCTTTAATGACCACCAGTGTGCAGCATCCACCTGGGTGATGCGACAACAGGCATTTTGCCCCAGACCGCAGGAGAAATGAGGATGGTTAGGACGCCATGATGAACAGAGATGAGTTGACAAATTTGGCTAGGATATCAAGAGAAAACCCATCCAAAAGACAGTGCTCACTGACAGTATAGAGTCCCCATCACTATGCTAGGGCATTAGTACCCACAAAGACCACAGATTGAGCACCCCCTGCTGGACTCACTAAAACCCCTTCCAGCAGCAACCTAGTTTTCCCATGTGGTCCAGATACTGACCAGACACAGCCATGCTTAGTTTCAGTGGGCGACCATGTGAGAGCTGCAGAGAGCTAGTTGTTGGCTTTATTGAGGCCAGCCTATGGCACACCTGTGCAATATTAATGTTGTCTAATCAGCATTTTGAAATGTGACATGTGAGGTGGATGGATTATGTTGACGAACGAGAAGTGCTCACTAACACACATTTAAACAAATGTTTAAATGGGAGAATTTATTTGGGAGAAATAAGCTTTTTGTGTACATAGAAAAAGTTGAATAATAATAATAATAATAGTAACAACAACAACAACAACAATGACTTGTACTATAATAAAACAAAATAAAGGACCTTTCTCATTATTAATATTTGACACTATAATTTGAGGAAAATGTTTTATTTAGAGTACTGTGTTGTTGTTTTTTCTTCACATCTGATAAGGAAAAATGTTTTTAAACAATGAATAAAGTATCAATATTTGTCTATTGAACAGAGAGAAACCAAGAACACTGGAACTGATCAAGGCAAACAACAGGAAAAGACTGAACAAAACCAGAAACTGTTTCAAAGAATTCACCTTAAAATAAATGACCA
>CAIGQW010054413.1:1922-13038 GCA_903798125.1 Danio choprae
ACACACACACACACACACACACACACACACACACACACACACACACAATAGTCCCTATAAAAGCCAGAAACTAAGCTTTTTTGCACTGCAACTGATGATCAACAGTATAAATGACAAATTGTCCTTCTTAATCCCAACAGGGAAAACCAGCAGCAATCAAGAATGCATGATTATCTGCTGTCGTGGCTTTACAATCAAATAATGTGATTATAATGGAAGTCAATGGGGCAAAAGCAGCACCAACATAACCAAAGGGGAGTCAGTCTGCCCATTTTCAAAGCATTTTCCCAAAATATGTGTCAAAACAAGATTTGTCAACAAAAATAATTTCATTTGCTGAAACAGAGAGAAAGTTGTGGCCAAATTAAGCCTCAAAATCACCCAAGAGTGGATGAAAACGACCCAACAGCAACAAGGGTTAATCTAATGCACACATGAACTACTGTAACAACTGTATTTTCATTAACTAATATTAACTAACATTCACAAATACTGTAACAAAAGCTAAAAAAGAAAAGCAAGCACTTTTTTCTAGTGCCTTGGACTGATTTTGTGGTTTATTCTGATGAGTCTCTTACCCAATGAGCACCGACACATTATTGAAGCTCCCCCTGAGCACTTTTTGTTTGATTTTGGACTGTGATAAATGTATTGTTCATTGTTTGTTGGTGTTAGTAAATGCATTAACTAATACAAACGTATTGTAAAGCGTTTCCAACAAAACAAAATAACAAACGCATGAAACATCTGAGACGTGATTTGTGCTGATAGAATGACGCTTCACACTTTGCATTAATAATATTGTAGGTTTTATTAATATATGACATGACTGCATGCAGAAGAGATGATTTGCATCCTCCTGCGGTCCACCTCGAGCATCCCCATCCAGCCTAACCAATGTGCAGACTACTGTACAAACACTAATTCCTGAACAGGTAGTCTGAACACTGGGCAGGCGGGACGGGCGTCCACAAATCACACAGTTATCCTGAGCTCTAGATGACATCTGGTAGAGTTACGATGGAGTCTGAAATAGGGAAAATAAACAATGGTTTCCTGATGGCTTTTTTATATGTTTATTTTGTGATGGTCGAGCGTTTTTCAGTACAATATATACTGTTGAAGTCAAAATTATTCACCCTTATATGATTTTCTTGTTCACATATTTCCCAGATGATGTTGAACAGATTCAGGAATTTCTCACAGTATTTCCTATAATATTTGTTCTTCTGGAGAAAGTCTTATTTGTTTTATTTGGGCTAGAATAAAAGCAGTTATTAATTGTATTAAAGCCATTTTAAGGTCAATATTATTCGCCCCCTTCAGCAATATTAGTGTTCAATTGTCTCCAGAACGAACCACTGTTATACAATGACTTGCCTAATTACCCTAACTTTACCCTAATTACCCTAACTTTACCCTAATTACCCTAACGTTACCCTAATTACCCTAGTGAAGCCTTTAAATGTCACTTTAAGCTGAATACTAGTATCCTGAAGAATATCTAGTCTAATATTATGTGCTGTCATCATGGCAAAGAGGAAAGAAATCAGTGATTAGACATGAGTTATTAAACTATTATGTTTAGAAATGTGTTGGAAACACAATATAAAAGTACTACAATTAACAGGAGGGCTAATAATTCAGTTCTAAATATTAAGTTCGACTGTATATATGACTTTATTTCCAGACTTAAGGTGCAATGAATAAAGAACAAACACAAGTAACAATATTAAACTTAATACAGAATCAAGTAAGAAACTCAGTGCACTGGGAGCCAGGGGAGGGGGGTGAATACTTTTGCAATTGAAGATTAGGGTACATAGTACTTAATTTGTCTTCTGGGAACATGTATCTCTTACTTCTTGGATTAGTAAAATAACTTCAAAATAAGAACAATTGTGGACAACATCATTCTGGTTAAAAGTTTTCACCCCCTTTTTAATGTCTTGTGTTTCCTTCAGGAGCATGGGCGAGGGTTTCAACATTTCTTAATAGTTGTGTTTGAGTCTCCTAATTCTCTTTAACATGAAAAGATGAATCTACAATCTGTTCAAATCTGAAAAATATGCTGGAAAACTGAAGAACTGGTAGTCTGAGCACTGGGCATCCACAACAATCCCACTTATTAGTTCTAGATGACGTCTGGTAGAGTTATGATGGAGTCTGAAATAGGGAAAATAAACGATGATGATGATGATGATGCATCTGAATGGCAGCTTCCTGTTTCCTGTGGCGAGTGATGATGCGTTCCATGCGGTTTCATGTTTCACTTTGAAATTCCCTAAAACTTTGCTGCATATGGAGGAAATTAAATGCAGGTCGTTTGGATTGATTAATGCTTTATATTTACACGCATATCTAAAAACTGCTAAACTAACTTACTGCTGGTGTCTGATGATTTAAAGAGCTTTTTTTATTTGTAAGTCTCTTTAAATACATTTAAATATATATATTGTTAAAATATAACACTTAAAAATATATGTAAAACTTTTCAGAAATTGTATAAATATATATTATAAGTATATTAATTGCATTAATTAAAAACATTTAAGTATGTTTTCTTAAAAACGGAACATTTTAGTTTGGAGTTTCTGGTAATCCAAAAAAAATCTGAAATGTTATAAATAAATATTTTATAATTATATAATTATATGTGGATAAATAAATACATTTAAGTATGTTTTCTTAAAAATCTAACACTGGTTTGGAGTTTCTGGTAATCTTAAGTTTTCAGAAATTTGATAAATATATATTAGATATAAACTTTAGATGAATAATAGTATATAAATATGTTGTTTTTGTAATTAATGCTTTAGTTTGGAGTTTCTGATCATCTAAAAAAGTTTTCAAGAATATGTATAAATATATATTTTATATGTATTAATATATTATATAATTATAAATATATAAACTTTGGATAAATAAATACATTTAAATAAGTTTTTTAAAAGATTACCGCTTTTGTTTGGAGTATATAATCTAAAAGATATATATATATAAATATATATATATATATATATTCATTAATATATAATATAATTATAAATATATAAACTTTTGATAAATAAACTTATACTTCTGGTCATCTAAAAAAGTTTTCAGACTATGATGTTATGAATATATTATATAGTTATTATTATATGATCTAGTTATAAATATATATAAAGTTTTCAGAATTTTATAACAGCAACTCTATCTATAAAGGCTAGTGATTTAGCATTTTGACTTTAATAACCGCACACAATCACATGTCCTCAGTGACCTTTGGGATAACGCTCATTACAGCTGATGATCTGAATATTAATCTACCATAAAAATGATTCATTTTTTAATATACATTTGGGTCGCTCATTTACTTAAGAATATTTTCTTCTGTTGAACACAATAACAACAGCTGATGATTAATCTACCATCAGAATAATTAAAAGTGACAGTTAAAATATGTAAATTCTGTCATCATCGATGACATCACTTGTTCCAAAAACGGTTTGAATGTCTTTCTTCCTTTGAACACAGCAGAAGATATTCTAAATGCTTCACAGCCATTCACTTCAATAGTATTTGTTTTCCTATGGAAGTCAGTGGCTACAACATTCTACGAAACATCTTCTTTTGTGTTCAACTTTTTTTGGATGATTGACAGAATTGAATCATTTGAGTGAACTATCCCTTTAACATCAGATCAGCTGCTAATATAATATATACACTGTAAAAATATCCGTACATTAGCATTTTCAGTTTTATTACCCCTTTATTTCTGCTTTTGAATGTCATTATGGGATCTTGATCTTTTTTCTAACAACGTTTAACCTGTAAAAGTTGTAAAAAGTGACTTTTCTGAAAAGTATTAATAGTCTGCAGTGCTGTATTGTGTGTGTTGGTGTTGTATATTACACTACAAACACCTTGTATTAAACTGCCAGTACATTGTCTGTTATTTTACACACTTATTTCTCTATACATTACTTCTTATATTATTTTAAACTATTAAAATGTCAATAAAAGTCCCTTTGTTAAACTGTAGAGTTAAACTTTTATGGACATTTTAGTAGTTTTAAATAATATAAGGAATAATACCTAGAGAAATAAGTGTGTATAATAACAGAAAATGTGCTGCAGTTTATTACAAGGTGTTTTGTAGAGTAATATACAACATTAACCCAGACTATATAGCACTTTACACTATTAAAAATGTTCATAAAAGTCCCTTTTTCAAACTTTTCATGGTTAAAAGTTGTTGTTAAGGCAGATCAGCATCCCATAATGCAATTCACAACCACAAATAAACACTTGTGAATCACAAAATCTGGAAACAGATCTTGTTTACAGTGTATAATAGCGTAAATAATCATCTCTGTACTGTAAAACATGGTTAAATTCCCCATACATCAGTGATGAAGATACTGCACCTCATCCTCCTCTTCTGTTTCTCCTCCAATTGATTTTCCCAATATTTCTCAGTATCTACAGCACCAATATTTGACTCTTCAAGACCATCATTTTTTCTCCCGAATAAAGTCTCAGAGCTGTGTTTAGCATCCGTCTCCTGAATCAGCGTCTCGCAGGCTTGACGTGGCAGAGCACTGATAACTAACTTTACTAGTGAAGGAGCAAGAAAAGAGGCGGGGCTTTCTTCTCCTTTCCCGCCTCCGTCTGGCTTTTCTGTTATTTTTTGTTTTTTTTGGGGAGGCAGCAGGAAGTGGATGGTCAAAGGTCAACAGGAAGTGAAGCGCATTAATTTGCTGCATGTGTTGTGTCATTTTGGGAAAGGGGGTTGGAGTGTGTGCTGTGGGATCGTGTGCTGTATTTTTGGGGTGAAAATTGCATGTGTGCGTGTACTTGTTTATGTGGTTTATGAGGACATGAATGACATGGGTATGACCCAGTTGTGCTCTATTAAGCAGTTTTTTGTTCCACAATTTGAAATATTATATGTCTTTTACTCTTTTTTTGCTTCATCTATATTAAGCTGTCTTGACAAAATATATATTAAAAAAAGATGATGTTTACGAGGACACTCCTGCTATTCAAAACACCTAAAAATCTAATTTAATGGGGGTTTTTCATTCATTTATTCATTTTCCTTCGGCTTATTCCCTTTATTAATCTGGGGTCGCCACAGCGGAATGAACCGCCAACTTATCCAGCACGTTTTACACAGCGGATGCCCTTCCATTTGCAACCCAGTACTAGGAAACACCCATACACACTCATTCACACACACACACTCGTACACTAAGGACAATTTAGTTCATCAATTCCCCTATAGCACATGTGTTTGGACTGTGGGGGAAACCGGAGCACCCGGAGGAAACCCACACCAACACAACTGACCCAGCTAAGGCTCGAACCAGCAACTTTCTTGCTATGAGGCCACAGTACTAACTACTGAGCTACCATGTCGCTATTTATCAGGGGTTGCCACAGCGGAATGTACCGCCAACTTATCCAGCATATGTTTTACACAGTTGATACCCTTCCACCCACAACCCAGTACTGGGGCACATCCATACACTCTCACTATCAAAATTGTCCACAGGTTTGCTGTGAGGGTTTGTTGAGGGGTAGGGGTGGGGTAAAGGGCATATAATATGTGTTTTTTACAGTATACACTGCAAAAAATCCTTTTCTTACTTAAAGTTTTTGTCTTGTTTCTAGTCCAAATGTCTAAAAATTCTTAAAAATGAAGAAGCATTTTCTAGACAAACCAAAAATTTGTTCTAGACAAGCAAAAAATATGTATTTTTATAAATTATTAATCAAAATTAGGTGAATTATTTTCCTAAAACAAGCAAAATAATCTGCCAATGCTGTAAGCAAAATAAACTTTAAATTAACATTATTTAGCTGACCCCATTGGCAGATTATTTTGCTTGTTTTAGGGAAAAGCTTCCTTAATTTTGACTCATTATTTCTGAAAACGAGACTATATTTGGTGCTTGTCTAAAAAATGCTTCTTGATTTAAGAATTGTTAGATATTTAGACTAGAAACAAGACAAAAACTAAGTAAGAAAAGCATTTTTTGCAGTGTAAAATTCATTGGAGAGTCCTCATAAACCACACATACCAGCATGTGTGTGTGTGTGTGTGTGTGTGTGCGTGTGTGTGTGTGTGTGTGTGAGAGAGAGATGCACAACTCTTTGTGGCTTTGTAGCACTGCAGGAATGTCAGAGTTTCTTTGCAAGACAATACATTGCCTAATTAGCCTAATTAACCTTAAGCCTTTAAATTGCACTTTAAGCTGAATAATGTATATGCTGAAGGACTTCTATTTTCAGTAACCATGTTAAAGCGCTTCTGGTGAACCGTATACCGTCACTGCGTTTAAGGTCCGTTTACTTTCAAAATCACTGATGTTCACTGCCTGATTAATATACGCTATAATGTGGGTCTCAGAGCAGACAAGAAACACTGCATTAAATTGCATTGTACCGCGCCATGCCTTTAAGATATGAACATTTATTTTACTCCAATATTTTCAATGGAGTTTTAGCGCTCATCTGCTGCTACTGACGGCGCTTGCGTTTAAGCGGTCTTTCATCTCATTTTACACTTGAACAGCTAAATGAATGCTTAAGTCTACGTAACTGATTATATTTTAATTACATTACAACAACTTTGAAATTGAAAAAAAGTCATATTAACCGTTCACCGGAGAAGTTTATGGGTAGGGGAACAAACACTAGCTGTGCATATAGCCCATACTAGTATCTTGAAAAACAACTAGTCAAATATTATGTGCTGTCATCATGGCAAAGACAAAAGAATGAGTGATTAGAAATGAGTTATTAAACTATTATGTTTAGAAATGTGTTGGAAAAAATCCCAGTTAAACAGCACTTGGAAAATATTCTTACAAAATCACAAAATGTTTTATTTTATGGCATTTTGGGGTGAAAATGCATGCGTGTGTGTGTGTGTGTGTGTGTGTGTGTGTGTGTGTGTGTGTGTGTGAACGGGAGATGCACAGCTCTGCGTAGCTTTGTAGCGCTGCAGGAATGTCGGAGTTTCTTGGCAAGACGGCGGGCTTGTAATAACTCCAGATGTGCGGGCCTGTGGCGCGCTGGCGTGTTTTTTCTTCTGAAGCAGATTTCCTTTCCCTGTCCGGCGTGAATAAAGAGGCCTTTATGTTGGACGCCCCCCCCCCAACACCACCGTGCCGCCTTTTCTCCCTTACACACACACACATTTATAATGGGTAACTGGGCCGAAATCAGGACCAGATTTGATGTGGGAGGTAACAGAGAGGCTAGAACGCTGCATAAATGCTTTTCTTACTTAGACTCTCCATAGGCGTAATGTCTTTTACACTGCAAAAAATGCTTTTTTTACTTAGTTTTTGTCTTGTTTCTTGTCCAAATATCTAAAAACTCTTAAATCAAGAAGCATTTTATAGACAAGCAACAAATATAGTCTTGTTTTCAGAAACAATGAGTCAAAATTAAGGGAGTTTTTCATTAGAACAAGCAAAACAATCTGCAAATGGGGAATTTACACTCAAATTATATTCAATTCAAAGAGAAAATAAGATTATTTGCTTAAAACTTACTTAATTTTAACATATTATTTCTGAAAACAAGACTATATTTGTTGCTAGTCTAGAAAATGCTTCTTGATTTCAGTGTTTTTAGATATTTGGACTAGAAACAAGACACAAACCCCAAATAAATAAAGCATGTTTTGCAGTGCACCAGCTAAATCATGTTGGATGCAGTGTGTAAAACCCAAGCAAACACTGCTCACGTTTTCTTCAGCAAATGTGAAAAGCAGGTCATTTCTGACTCACTCCTCCACCCATGTGTCCAGCTCTGCTCCGCAGTGATGTGGTGAGACTGTTGCATTGTGGGTAGTGAGTCACGAGGGGCTCTGGGTGGTGACTGTGTTTGCTTTAGCTACGGTTTCTCCTCTCAGACTCAGAAACGCCTCCGCGGGGAGCTGGCTCAGCAGTCCTGACCGGAGCCAAAACTCTTTTTCAAGGAAAGTCTGTTCACTCGGCGGCCATATTTGCAACGGCAGTTCATCTAAGACTAAAGCCCTATATAAATGAATGGAGGACTTCTACAAATCTCGAAAATGTCTTCTTGCTGAACGTCCCTCTCCTGATCTTGAGGCATTCCCAGGAAATCCATAGAGACATAGTCCCTCCAGTGTGTGTTGTGTCTTCCCCAGGGCTTCATTTCATTCAACTAAAAAATTTAAGGCAGCAAGAATTTGTTAACAGTGTAATTTCCAGATTGCTCCAGCTACTGCGCATGCGCAATGATTGACATCACACTAATCTCCTTTATATCTATTAGTGGTGGGACTCTTTAGGGACTTCATGATCAATTTCCGATTCTGGGGGTCACGATCCAGTCCGATTCCAATTCTGGGGGTCACGATCCGGTTTGATTCTGATTCTGGGGGTCTTGATTTGATGCCATTTTGATTCTGTGGGTCCAATCTGATCCGATTCCAGTTCTGGGGGTCACAATTCTGTTTGATTCCAATTCTGGGGGTCCTGATTTTATCATATTTTGATTCTGATATTTGATATTCCGATTCTGGATGTCACGATCCGGTCTGATTCCGATTCTGGGGGTCACGATCTGGTCTGATTCCGATTCTGGGGGTCACGATCTGGTCTGATTCCATTTCTGGGGGTCACGATCCAATTTGATTACATTTCTGGGGTCACAATTCGATTCAGATTCTGGGGGTCATGGTCCAGTCTGATTCAGATTCTGGGGGTCATGATCCGGTCCGATTTCTATTCTGGAGGTCACGATCCAGTTTGATTCCGATTCTGGGGTCCCGATTTTATCCTATTTTGATTCTGTGGGTCACGATCTGATCCGATGGTCACAATCCGGTCCGATTCTGGGGGGTTTTAGTTGATCCTGACAGACAGACAGACAGACAGACAGACAGACAGACATACAAAATCTGCAAAACGTTTTGGACATATGGCCCACTGATAATCGTGATTACAATTAATACCAAATTAACTGTGATTATGATTGTTCCCATACTTGAGCAGCCATAGTCACGATCTGGTTCCGATTTTGGGGGTCACGATTCAATCCGATTCCAATGCTGGGGGTCACAATCTGGTCTGATTTTGATTCTGGGTGTCATGATCTGATTTCAACTCTGATTCCAAATTTCAGGGGGTCACGATCCAGTCTATTTCTAATTCTGGGGGTCATGATCCGGTCTGATTCCGATTCTGGGGGTCACGATGTGATTCCAACTCTGGGGGGTCATGATCTGGGCTAATTTTGGTTCTGGGGGTCACAATCAGATCCAATTTCGAATCTTTGGATCACGATCCGGCCCAATTCCGATTCTGGGGGTCACGATTCAATCCAATTCCAATTCTGGGGGTCACATTGCGGTCTGATTCCGATTCTGGTGGTCACGATACGGTCAGATTTACAGTAGATTCCGGTGATCACTATCCAGTCCGATTCCGATTCCAGTGATCACTATCCAGTCCGATTCCAGTGATCACTATCCGGTCTATTTCCGATTCACTTTATTTCTATTGTTTTGTACCCAGAAGTGTTTAAGCATGGGTAACGAGCCATTTTGTAAGCTTGAGGCTTGATCATTTGCACACCGAATTGTGCTGCAAATCTGACAGTCCAATCGTTTTTTTTAAGGCAAACTGAATAAAACAGGTTCAAATCAGAAATATGAAATATTGTTCACTTAATCCAGTGGTTCTCAATACCCGGTCCTCGGACCCCCCCGCCCTGCACATTCTGTATGTTTCTTTTATTTGACACAAAAGGATCAGTTCATGGATCTCTCTTTTAACAAGCTGATGATCTGAATCAGGTGTGTTAAGTAAGGAACACATGAAAAATGTGCAGGGTGGGGGGGTACGAGGACCGGACATGAGAACCACTGGATTGTACTAGTACTTTGTATAATGTACTTTAAATGAAAGACGCAGTAGATTCAGATTTTTCAGTGCAGAACTGCATGTAGCCTATCAGTGTTTGACTGTGGTGGTGAGGAGCCGAGCGTCATCTTTTCCACCTACGTGTGAGTCTGTTTGACTGCAGACTTTATAGGAGCTTTAAAGCAGGATGCGGAGGGTTAATGCAGTTAGCATGCCTGCTCCGCCGCTGCTGTAGACATTAGCATGTGCTCACGAGCCGTCAGACTCACCATTCAAACCAGAGCTGATTCTCAGATGTTCTCCCTTTTCTTTTCTCTCTCTTTGTTGTACAGAGCTTTTCTTTACAAACGTACAGTCGTGTGAACTCAGCAAAGCGCTTTTGACATTACAGTGCAGTGTGGAAAAATAGTCATGTCCGATGTAATTTATTTACCTTATTTAATACCTATAAGGCCATTTCAATGTGGCGATGTCATTAGCCCATGAACATTCCCTGCTGGTTGTCAAACTATTTCACAACTGTAACAAGAGGCAATTTAATACTATCTTAATGTTAAAACAGCTGCCATAACATTATTTATCGGTATATGGACCTTTTTGGATTATCTGAAGCTATATAAATTAACAATGTAAAGCAGGAAATAGGTTAGGACCATTGTTATTGTTTACATCCCTCAAAATGGTTTTACCACTGGCAAATTCTGACTTAAAGTTACTTTTATTAAACCAGCACGTTTTTTTGACTGAAATGACACATGCTTCTATTATTAGGATGATGTACAAGAGGCATCATTGTGGAAAATAATATTTCTCAGCTTTTATTTACGCTTGAACCAAAACTTTAAGTCAGACTTTGCCTGGGGTATGAATGATTTCAAGCCTGACTGTACATTTATTAAATTAGCAGACACTTTTAACCAAAGCAACTTACAGTACAAGTGAGGTTTTACAGAAAGTGATGTAAAACAATCGTGCATTTGAGATGTATTATAGAGTATATGTTGCTTTACATGAGTGTACTGTGTATACATGCATTAAATGACAAGACAATATCTTTTGCTTGGCTAGAAAATACTCCTTGATTTTAAGAAATGTTAGATATTTGGACTAGAAACAAGGGGCGACACAGTGGCTGATTGGTTAGCACTGTGGCCTCACAGCAAGAAGGTCGCTAGTTCGAGTCCGGGCTGGGTCTATTGGTGTTTCTTTTGCATGTTCTCCCC
>CAIGQW010054413.1:18038-29859 GCA_903798125.1 Danio choprae
TTAGGGCTGCACAATATATCAATATCGCAATGTGTGTGTCCGCAATAGTCACGTCGCAGGATATGCAATGTTAAATTGGGATTATAGTTGATCAACAATTGAGATACATGAGATTTGTGGAGTCATTGCAACATATGACCATAACAGAGTGAAACGTTATCATTTGCATGCGTTTTAAAGGTAGTATGTAGGATTGACTCCTAGTGGTTGAACTAGGTATGGCAGTCCAAATTCAAAACATTGGAGAGGTTTTTTCACCCGACCCCTGCTCCAATGATGATGCACACACACAGGTTGCCAGATTGACTACACAAACAGGAGCGAGCGTGTCTAACGATTGACTCTTACACTTTAAGCTGCTCAGCTAATGTTTACGTTTTTTTAATATTTATATTATTTGCTAAATAAAAACCAGCTCATGTGTATTTTTTTACAACTCAAGCTACGTGCACATACACTGAGAGCCTTCAGGACTGAAATTAAATACACTGTTTGTCATCAAGGCAACCCGGGATACTGAAATATAACTGGTTAAAGTGGCAGTGGGCGGAGCTACAGAGATCTACACACATTCTCAAAGCAGAATAACTGACTTCAGCATTGTTTATTGGATACACAAGCGTGTTCACTAGCATGATTCTCAAATATCTGCACATATTATGATGTATTTATGCTTTAGATGAGTCACAAATAAATACAGAGCACACTTAAATCATGGAAACACAGTCATCTTGACCGGCATACATCCAACAAGCTCAGCACAATCAGCACATGAAACTGGATCAGTCTTTCAGTCCTTCTTATTCACACACACGCACACACACACACACACACACACACGCGCACACACTATTTAACCTCATCATCTCTGTTCTGCCCCCTGCAGGAGAAAGAGAAGAAGTACATGCTGCAGGTGGACAATCTGAAGTTCAGAGATGTGGAGAAGGGCTTCATGTCCAGCAAACACATCTTTGCCCTCTTCAACACTGAGCAAAGGTCAGAGGTCAAGCAGAAAAACACAACCCTTCAGAATGACCACAAAAAAACCTGATATAAAAGGAGAACATGGAGCTCATACCTGTAAAACAATCAGATTAAATGCAAATATATGCAGTTCGATATAGATGTTGATAAAATGTAAAAAAGTAAAATGTTAAATCAAATAGTTTTTATCTGAAATGAAATAAAAAAAGGGAAAATTTTGATATAAAAATTCTGATATTTGAAACTATATTTATTAAAACGTATTATTAAAATGTTCATTTATTAATTTTTATAGTAAATATTAGAAAATCCGTGAGCTATTCATAACAGTATAGCAGACTATTTACATAAAATTAATTAATATTACTATTATTTGGGCCTTACGGTGGCGCAGTGGGTAGCACGTTCGCCTCACAGCAAGAAGGTCGCTGGTTCGAGCCTCGGCTGGGTCAGTTGGCGTTTCTGTGTGGAGTTTGCATGTTCTCCCCGTGTTGGCGTGGGTTTCCTCTGGGTGCGACATGCGCTATAGGGGAATTGGGTAAGCTAAATTGTCTGTAGTGTATGAGTGTGAATGGGTGTGTATGGATGTTTCCCAGAGATGGGTTGCAGCTGGAAGGGCATCCGCTGCGTAAAACATATGCTGGATAAGTTGGCGGTTCATTCCGCTGTGGCGACCCCAGATTAATAAAGGGACTAAGCCGAAATGAAAATGAATGAATGAATGAATGAATTACTATTATTTATTTACTATAATATTATGTCTTCGTCAGAGCTGTTTAATCTTTACTGATTTTCTGATTTTAGTGAGATGAGTAAGATTTATGATCAAAGCTCTGTAGTTTCAAAACATGAAGTTCAATTGTCTTGTATTTTTACAGTACGGTACTGACAGCACGGTTGCCAGTAAAAACAGTACAGTTACTGTAATCCATTTTACAGTACATGAACATTTCACTGTGTTTTTTTCATTTGGGAATTTTAAGTATTTCTTACTATCTTAGTATTTTTTAGTATTTGACAATAATATACAGCTTTATACCAGGGGTTCCCAAACTAAATAAATAGGCCCAAGTCTATTTAATAACTGTAATTTAATTTTGGAGAACGTCACTCTGAGACCTTCCTCCCTATTCAGCCTTTATTTTTAATGTCTGCGAGTGTCATAAGGGTGTCAGAAATCTGCTGCATCTGACTTTAATATAATATAATCACCCCGGGGGTCGCAATAAAAAATAAATAAATAAAAGGCTGATGGCTTTTTATTTGCATGTTGTTTTTTTAAAATGTAACTATTAATTTTTATATTCTATAGGTTATGGATAAAATATGGTAATTCTTATGGTTTAATAAAATGAATTAGATTTTTGGAAATCTCCAAGCAGCGACTCCTCATTGTCCTGCGACCCCCCCGGGGGGGGCCCCGACCCCTACTTTGGAAACCACTGCTTTATACAATGCTGCAAAATATTACTCAAAATCAATATATCAATATCAATATATCAAGATATCAATGCATGGTTTTTTAAAAAAACACATAAAACTATTATTATTATCATCTTTACTATTATTATTATTATTATTATTATTATTATTATTATTATTATTATTATTATTATCATCATCAAGTAAAGCGATGTTGCTTCAGTCCAGTATTCATCTTAAAATATTACCAACAATATACAAATAATTATTATTAAAGTTAATTAAAAATTACAATTATTATAAACTATTAAAATCATTTTATTATTGTTATCTGATTTACTTATTTTACTTGATAACTTAAGTCTAATTAGACAGCCAAAAGCATGTACAGTCGAAGTCTATTAGACTAGATATTCTTCAGGATACTAGTATTCAGCTTAAAGTGACATTTAAAGGCTTCACTAGGGTAATTAGGGTAAAGTTAGGGTAATTAGGGTAAAGTTAGGGTAATTAGGGTAAAGTTAGGGTAATTAGGCAAGTCATTGTATAACAGTGGTTTGTTCTGGAGACAATCCAACACTAATGAAGGCTGAAGGGGGCGAATAATATTGACCTTAAAATGGCTTTAAAACAATGAAGAACTGCTTTTATTCTAGCCCAAATAAAACAAATAAGACTTTCTCCAGAAAAACAAATATTATAGGAAATACTGTGAGAAATTCCTGAATCTGTTCAACATCATTCGGGAAATATTAGACAAAGAAATTCACAGGAGGGCCAATAATTTTGGCTTCAACTGTATACACTGTGTGCAACGTGTTTCAAATATACACCGTGTTTCACATTTCACATCTTCTGCATGTCAGGAACGTGTATAAGGACTACCGTCAGCTGGAGCTGGCCTGTGAGAGTCAGGAGGACGTGGACGGCTGGAAAGCTTCATTCCTGCGTGCCGGAGTTTATCCTGAGCGTGTGATGGTGTGTGTTCATCTCAGCTTTTAATAAATGCTAATGAATGATTCGACTTATGCACCGTATAATGCTGTTCTGTTTCTCTCATGCTGCTTTCCATTGTGTCACTCCAGGAGAAGGAGAAGGTACACACATTTTTCATGATTTCCAGTTAGGACTGCATGATACGGGGGAAAAAATGCGATATGCAATATTGTTGATGAGTATTGCAATGGACCCTTTTCACGTTTGCGTGTTTCTCCACAGCAGAAGTGCTCATAGTTGGTAAACTCAGAGCGCAGTGAATGGGAGAGTACAACAAATCATTAGTTTATAATCCTATTTGCTGAAATAATAACAGAAAACCTCCAGGATGGTGTTCTCAAGACTTTCAGAAGAGGAAAACAATAGTGTGAGACTGATAACGGCAGCCAGAGGAGAGAATAATGTCAGATTTACTGTCCTGCCCCTATACACACTGCATTACACACACCTCACACAAGCGCTCATTCGCTTTGTGTAATTTGATGCAAAGATGATATAATACATACATAAATACGTATAAATGTTCATACATTTATTTTAAAAATCTAAATATTAAAAACTTTTAAGGATTTAAGATGTTGATGAGCATTAAAAGCATCACAACAGCCTTGTGAAAAGGGTCCATAATGATATTTCTTGCATTTTCCCTTGAGAAATTGTATTGTAAAACATCATTTGGGAAATATTTGAAAATAAATCAAAATTTTACAGAAGAATCCACTACAAATTGAATTAAATGTATCGCAACTCTCTGTGATACTGCATATACTGTCATTGTGATAACAATAATGTTTCGATATGTTGTGCAGCCCTAATTGCTAGTGTTTGAGCTGTGGGTGATTGTGTGTGTATGTAGAGCGATGCTGGCGAAGAGAATGGTTCAGACGGATTCATGCACTCCATGGACCCTCAGCTGGAGAGGCAGGTGGAGACCATCCGAAACCTGGTGGACTCCTACATGGGCATCGTCAACAAGACTGTACGAGACCTGATACCCAAGACCATCATGCATCTGATGATCAATAATGTAAGCAGCATCAGAGACAGCCTCATTTTGAGTTTTTATTTTTATTTATTTTGACTTCGTTTAGAAATGAAGTTCTGTGTAATAAAATGAAATGACTCAGGGAAAAAGTATTGAACACATGAAGAAAGGGAGGTGTATTCGGGCAGGGAAAGCCCAGACAGCAGCTGAAATCTCTCAGTAGTTCTTCATCCACCCTCTGCCCTTCCTCAGTGTAGATGAAGATCAGCTGCTTCAGTCCCACATCTACATTACAGGAGGATGAAGCTCAAACCATTACAGCAAGACAATGATCCACAACACAGCCGAGGAGACTCTCAGATGCTTTCAGAGAAAGAAAATCAAGCTGTAAAATACAGAATAAAGCTCAGATCTGATAGACGAGACCCGCAGAAGCATCAAGAGTTTGACCCTCTGTTGAAGTCTGTGAGAAACCCACACCTGAGCAATGATGAGTCTTCATTCTCCATATGAGAGGCTCTTTAAGCTGCCATCATTAATAAAGCCTTTTATATAAAGTATTAAACACATTTGAGTAGTTCAGTGCTTTCTCATTGTGACATTTCATTCTTATTACACACAACTCATTTATCAGATTGTTTTGTTTTATTTTTATGTTAATGTATTGTTTGGGTTTAATATTATTCCCAGGAAAAAACATGACAATGTGTTTAATACTCTTATTTCCCCCGCTGTAAGTTTAATTTTCATCTTCGATTCAAACAGCTAATGAAAAGTTGTTCATGTGGTCGATGTGTGTAATCCTAAAATGTATTATCCTAAAATCTCTGCTCTCTCAGACGAAGGAATACATCAATGCGGAGCTGCTGGCTTCGCTGTACTCGTGTGGAGATCAGAACACACTGATGGAGGAGTCTGCTGAGCAGGCGCAGCGGCGGGACGAGATGCTCCGCATGTACCACGCTCTCAAAGAAGCGCTCAACATCATCGGGGACATCAGCACCACCACCGTCTCCACATCTCTGCCTCCACCCGTGGATGACTCCTGGCTACAGGTGCAGCGCACTGGCTCTGGAGGAAGGTGCGTTCAGGATGGACAGCATATTCAATTTTTTATTTATTTGACAGGGACATGCACAACGGTACATTGACCTGGTATGCACCGGATACATAGGTGATCGGCTGTCTCCGATTTCATGCTGATAATATCGTGCATCCCTATCAATTAGACAAATCGCACAGATGTTTAAATACATTTAAATATGTCTGTATTTCCCCGTCAGGTCTCCGGCCACCAGCCCGACCCCTCAGAGACGGGCTCCTCCTCCAGGGCCTCCAGCTCGCCCAGGTTCCCGTGGTTCAGCCCCAGGGCCCCCAGCTGCAGGAGGGCCGCCTGTTCCCTCCCGCCCTGGAGCATCTCCGGACCCCTTCGGCGGGCCCCCTCCTACAGTCCCATCCCGGCCTAACCGCGCCCCGCCCAGTGTGCCCAGGTGAGACCCAGTGATGTTAACAGCAGACTTGCTAATAAACAACTCTTATGTGCTCAGACTGAAGGAATAAATGTCATTTCTGCTGCACTAGCGCCACCTAGTGTGTTTTCAGATCAATATATCCAGTAGAAGACAAGCAATTTTGGCTGTCTACACTAAGCCAGACACATCTGAACATCTGTTTTAACTTCAAAAAAGCACTTTCTGTCTGCACTGGTGTTTCCGAAAGCTTCTTGTCCACATTGAAAAATGGTTGAAAAAAATATACAGTATATGTAAAGACATTTGTGCAATATTTTGAAATACATGTTGCATATAAGACAAATATTTTATCTTTGTGAAATCCAAATATTGACTTGTATGTAATATATGTAATTCTCCATAGATCCAATCCATAGAACAGAATTTTAAGTGGGTATAATCATTATTGGCAGGAAACTGGGGAAATCTCTAAGAGAATCCAGACATTAGGGCTGGGCCAATAAACGATATTATATCAAATCGTTATAAAATTCAGATCAATAACACTGATAAGCTTTGGACTTTTCTACTCTATATTGATCTAAGAGCCAATCACAGAGCAGAAATGTGCAACAATGAGAATCTAAAGTGTGTTGATATTAGAGATGCACCGAATTTTCAGCCACCGAAAATGAATCCGCTGAAAATATGTTATGCCATTTAATGGATCCTCAAATTTTTGTGGCTTCAGTCATTGTTGGGGTAAATCTTTTAAATCTGGAAGCATTAACAACTTATATTGAAATGCATATCGTTATCGTTCAATATGGAAAATAATTATGGAGAGTGCATTTTTGTCATATCGCGCAGCCCTACCAGACATAAAGTCATCTTTTTCAAATGCCTCCATTTTCACGGTCCACACTACAACATGAAAACAGCACTTTTAGATTTATCCCCTAGAAAGAGCATCAAAAACACATCTCAGTGGACAGAAGGACAAACAGACAGAAACATGCCTTTTCTTAAAGGTACAGTTCATTTCCTCATTAATTACTCACACTCAAGTGATTGTAAACTTTTAAGAGTTTCTTTCTTCTGTTGAACACAAAACAAGATACGTGTTTCCATCCAAAGATGCAAATTAGACTTGTGTGCATAAATTGGAATATTGCGTAAAACAATTGCGAATAAATCAGCATTTCCATTCAATGAGAAATAAAATATAATAAAATCATCAGTTCCTGCTGCTCCTGCACAGATATCACTGAGAGGAGTGTAGTCTGCTGCACTGTTGGGATTCTCCACTGTGGTGTTTGTTCTCCTCTAATAAATGAGCTGCGCCTCAGAAGACCAAGACCAAACGCAATGAACGCGGTGGCTTCTGGAGGCGTGAGACGGGAGCACAGACAGATGCTCAAGACAGTTCTGGAGGGAATAATAATAGAAGAAGAATAATACTGAAGCACTGTGATGACGGACTGACGGAGGGCTGAGGCCTTTCACAATCAGCACAACAACATTACACATCTGCAGCAATGGAGAGCTGCAGACCAACATTAATGATGCAAACACCCTCACACACACATTTATATCTGATCAGCGTCTGTCAGAAACTAAAGCACATCATGCATACTGATGCACATGCTGGAATTTATCCGGTAATGTGTTTCCATCATAGCTTATGCTAATTAATTCTTATCAGTAAAAAGTTTATCCTATTCAGTTATATGCATATGCTTTTTTATCCACATTGTGCATGTGCATCTTGCCGTTTTTATTAAGCATTTTTTATGCAATATTCCAAAATGCTAATAAAAATAGGTTGATGGAAACTAGGGATGCAACGATTAACCGATTTCACTATTAACCGTGCTTTAATTTGTCACGAAACTTGCTTTAATTAATCGTAAAAGGTTTCTCAACACCGCGTTTCTGCACTGAAGAAAACTGCTGCAACTAAAATGTATGCCAACTGTGTTAAAGTTCCGAGCTTGTACACAACACCCACGCACACTGGATTAAAGGCTGATTTTAACTATGGCTGAGGCTATTAACTAAGGGCTGTTCACATATTCGGTCTTTTGCGTACGCAATTTTGTTATTTCCAATGGAGGCGCGCGGCTTGTGTGCGCATATTGGCAGCGACACGCAGAATGGCTCGAGTGCACCGCAAGTCACGTGAAAAGAACTGACCGGTCAGCTTTATACTTTGTAGGCTATGGAAAATACACATTTCTACTCCAAAGAAAGAAAGAAAACAGGAAAATACCAAACAATTCTGTAATATAGTTGATCAACAGTGCCTTTCAGACAGATGACTACATCTTTAAAAGGGAAATACTTAGCTAATATGATGCTTAGATTAACATTAGACTATTTTTTTATTTATTCTTATTTTTATTTATTTATTCATTCATTGTTCTGTCATTTATTTTCAGTGTAAAATTATTACTTAGGTTTAAATGCCAAACGCTTTTTTTCACTTATGTTTAAGTCCGAAAAGAAATGGACTCTTGCTTATCTTTAATATTATTGTGTGCTGTATTATTTGGTCACTGAGCAGCAATAAACAACACTTTAAAATATAAGGAGTTTTCATGTGATTTACTAAACTAGTAGTGTTTTGAAATTAATGAATGTATAATAGTCAGACAGTTGTAGCTCATCCAGACAGTTGCAGCTCATCCAGAACGCTGCGGCCAGGATTCTGACCAGAACCAGAATATCAGAGCACATCTCACCTGTCCTTGGGTCTCTACACTGGCTCCCAGTTACATTCAGAATAGATTTTAAAGTATTACTACTTGTCTATAAATCACTAAATGGCCTCAATACATTACAGATATGCTCACTGAACACAAACCTGACAGATCACTCAGATCTTTAGGATCATATAAACTAGAAACTCCAAGAGTTCAGTCAAAGCAGGGTGAATCGGCCTTCAGCTACTAACAGCGCCCCCTGCTGCTGGAATCAGCTTCCAGAAATGATCAGATGTGCTCCAACATTAGGCACATTCACATCCAGACTGAACACATCTGTGTAGCTGTGCCCTGAATGAGCCCTGTGCTGCGTCCGACAGATCACACTATTATGTCTTTCTTTACCTTTTCATTCTTTTATAACCTGTTTAACACATTTTAATCTGTTTTTATCTGTTTTCATGTTATTTGTTTTTATTTTTTTATTCTTCTCTCTTTTATTTCTATTTTATGTAAAGCACTGAATTGCCACTGTGTATGAAATGTGCTGTATAAATAAACTTGCCTTGCCTTGCCTAATAATCGTGATAACTGTAAAACCGTAATTATTCCTCAGACTATAATCGTACAAGCAAAATCTATAATCGTTGCATCCCTAATGGAAACACAGCTACTGACATCCATAGTAGTAGGAACTAAAAATGCTGCTGCGTTTCAGCATTATTCAGAATATCTTCCTTATTTTTGCTCAACAGAAGAAAGACACTCAAACAGGTTTTGAAGAAGTGAGTAAATGATAACACAATTATCATTTTAGGGTGAACTGTCCCTTAATGTGTCTGGATTGATGTAAACAAGCCTTCATCTGATGTGGCAAGTGGTGCAGAAATAACCATACACTTGTACAGTACAACACTGTACACGAACGATTAGAAATGCACAGAAAGACTAACCTCTGCAGTCTAATAAGAGATTGCATTTGCTCTTAGCCGCGGAGTGTGAGACTGTAATCGGTGGAGTAAATGCAGTGGTGTGGGTGAGTTAACCGGTCACCAAAGCAACGTTTAAATGATACGTCGCAGCCTTATCATCACTGAAAGTTCATTGTTTCTGGTTATCAAAGTGTTTTAGATGTCCACAGTCTGCTGTCCTGCTTCTAACACTTATTATCGGTCAAACATCACAGTAGAGCTGGGTGATGTGTTTTGCTGCTGACAGTGTTTAGCATAAATGAGTACACCCTCTTTCAAAGTAATATTTTCTCCAGGATGCTTTACAGTAATATATTAGTGCAAATACATTAGATTAGTCAGTAACAAAGAAAAACTGATGAACTAATCTAACAAAACAACTGAAGATCAGTCGAACAATGTGCACACACAAATTAATATGTCAGGGAAAATAGTAAATAAGATTTTAATAAACAGGAAAAACTGAGAAACCTTTAACTTTATATGTATTATCTTTCTATTCCTAAAGATGTTTGGTGAGCAAACTCTTATTTTACTGCATATAACTGTTTAATAAAACAGTTTTGTTAAAATGCATTAGCATATATTGTCTATATTCACTGAGAAATGGATAGAAATATTCATTTTCAAATGCGGGTATACTCATTTATGCTGAGCACTGTAAATGTAAACAACAATGGCAATATTGCACTATTTTGGTCCAAAAACGTATCTTATGCTGACACTCCTGGGTTCAATCAGAGACACAATTAGGATTAGAAGTAAATTAATTCAATTTATTTACATAAATCAGTTGTCTAAAAACATAAAAAACGGTTTGATTTATTAAACTAATTAGATGTTTTCAATAAAAATGTTCACAAATGATGTTTTAATAATATAATTTATTAATTCATTAATTTAATTCATTTTCTTCTTGGCTTAGTCCCTTTATTAATCAGGTGTCGCCACGGCGGAATGAACCGCCAACTTATCCAGCATATGTTTTACGCAGCGGATGCCCTTCCAGCTGCAACCAAACACTGGGAAACACCCATACACTCTTGCACTCACACACATACACGGCCAATTTAGCTTATTCAATTCACCTGTACGGCATGTGTTTGGACTGTGGGGAAAACCGGAGCACCCGGAGGAAACCCACGTCAACACGGGGAGAACATGCAAACTCCTCACAGAAATGCCGAGGCTCGAACCAGCGACCTTCTTGTTGTGAGGTGATGGTGCTACCCACTGCACCACCGTGACGCACAATATAATATATTATATATTTGTAAGACTTTTTCTTTTTTTATTGAATCAAACATACAGTAAAAGCAGTAATACTGTGAAATATATATTTTTCCATTATAATGCACTACTGGGCAAAGTTTAAGAACAGTAAGTTTTTATTTATTTTTAAAGTCTCTTCTCCTCACCAAACCTGCGTTATTTGATGCAAAGTAATATTTTCGCTATTTAAAATAACTTTCTATTTGAATATATTTTAAAATGTCATTTATTCCAGGCGCCTCACAGCAAGAAGGTCGCTGGTTCGAGTCCCGGCTGGGCCACTTGGCATCCGCGCTGTGTAAAACACACTTTATTTACATACATAAAACATACAAAAATGTTCATTCGGCTGTGGCCACCCCTGATGAGTAAAGAGACTAAGCTGAAGGAAAATTAATGAATGAATGAATGAATGAATGTAATTTATTCCTGTGATTTCAAGCATTTGATTTCTTTTTTTTTTTTACATTATCCTTCAGAAATCATTGTAATATTCAGATTTATTTTCATTTTATTTCAGTACTTTAGATCAAATAAATGCAGGCTTAGTGAGAAGAAGAAAACAGTTTCAACATTCTGACAGCTAGTTTACATTATAAAACACATTTTCCCCCAGTCATTCAAAGCTACAATTTCAGCATCATTACTGTCTTTAGTGTACTTTATACTATTTATATTAATAAAAAATAACAAATACATCCTCAAAAGGCTTAAAAAATATGTAATTATAATAAGATTTTCAGATAATACAATATCTAGATACAACTTAATTGTCATTAGAGTACATGGTAAAGAAATGCAGTTACCATCTAACCAGAGTGCAAATATAAGCAATGCCGCAAGGATAAATAATAAACATAACAGTTTTAATAACTCACTTCTAATAACTGATTTCTGCTATCTTTGCCATGATGACAGCACATAATATTAGACTAGATATTCTTCCACACACTAGTATTCAACTTAAAGTGACATTTAAAGGCTTCACTAGGGTAATTAGGGTAAAGTTAGGGTAATTAGGGTAAAGTTAGGGTA
>CAIGQW010054413.1:105998-116652 GCA_903798125.1 Danio choprae
AAAACAGTAATTATACTGAGTATTATTCATATTATTTATTAAATTACACCCATTAATTGTATTTTATTTACATCTTCCCCTATCCTAAACCTAAACCCAACCCTCAAAGTAAGGTAAAAACAGTAATTATACTGAGTATTATTCATATTATTTATTAAATTACACCCATTAAGTGAAGTTTATTAAAATCTACCCCTATATATTGATGTATCTACAGCTGTATCCCTTTTAGACTTCACCTATTTTTTCTGATGAGAGTATTCGCAGCTGTATCCCTTCTAGACTTTACCGTTTTTACCATAAAGCAGAGGGATTCTGGGAAAAAGGAGCTGCGCCTTAATTTCTCACCCTGTCTCTAATTATCCATGGTCACATGACACCAGCACCTGCTCCGGTTGGCTGGAGACCATCGCCATAGTAACCTTGAGAAGTTGTTGATGTCACAGATGAGTTTGTGAATGGAGGGAGACTGAGACCTGATGCTGTCGTCTTCAGTCTAGTGTGTCCACCGTAATTAACACCCAACCAGAGTTTAGACTGATCAACATGTTTTTAAACAATTGATTTAAATACTAAATGCTCCTGTCTTTGCCATGATGACAGTATATAGTATTTTACTAGATATTTTGCAAGATACTAGTATTAAAGTGCAATTTAAAGGCTTAACTAGTGTAATTAGGAAAGTGATTGGGCAACATTGGTTTGTTCTGTAGACAATCGAAAAAATATATATTTCTTAAGGGGGCTAATAATATTGATCACAGCGGGTTTCACTTTGTTTTTATTCCAGTCAAGTGAAAAGACATAAGACTTGAAGGAGAATATATTAGGGAATAGTGTGAACAAATGTCCTTGCTCTGTTAAAAATACACCACTCAGAAAATATTGAATTAAAATTTCACATCCATCGTTTTAACATTGTGTTGTTTTTATGTTGAATTACACTCACTGGCCACTTTATTAGGTACGCCATACTAGTACCGGGTTGGACCCCCTTTTGCCTTCAGAACTGCCTTAATCCTTCAGATTTAACAAGGTACTGGAAATATTCCTCAGAGATTTTGCTCCATATTGACATGAGAGCATCACGCAGTTGCTGCAGATTTGTCGGCTGCACATCCATGATGCGAATCTCCCGTTCCACCACATCCCAAAGGTGCTCTATTGGATTGAGATCTGGGGACTGTGGAGGCCATTTGAGTACAGTGAACTCATTGTCATGTTCAAGAAACCAGTCTGAGATGATTCATGCTTTACGACATGGTGTGTTATCCTGCTGGATAGATGGGGACACTGTGGTCATAAAGGGATGGACATGGTCTGCTAAAATACTCAGGTAGGCTGTGGCGATGACACGATGCTCAGTTGGTACTAATGAGCCCAAAATGTGCCAAGAAAATATCCCCACACCATTACACCATCACCACCAGCCTGAACCGTTGATACAAGGCAGGATGGATCCATGCTTTCATGACCCTAGCATCCGAATGTGGCAGCAGAAATGGAGACTCATCAGACCAGGCAACGTTTCTCCAATCTTCTATTGTCCAGTGTTGGTGAGCCTGTGTGAATTGAATACACATTCAAAAGTTAGAATGATTCTAAGGGCCCATGCAGTTTTGGGGCCCCCAGAGATATTATTAGTGGCCCAAACGCCCCCCTTCATGTGAAAAAAATACTATAGTAATGTAAATACTGCAGTGTTTTTGAACAATACTATAGTAAAGTACTTGAATTAATGTGGTGTTTCTATTTTGCTATTGTAACACAACAACTATAGTTATATAAACAGCAGGCCTAGGGTATATGATAGTACTATACAGCATAATACACGTTAAAAAATACCACATTATTTGCTATAAATTACTATAGTGTTTTTTTAATTTGGCATTACACTGTTTTTACACTGATTACACAGTTTTTCATGTGGGATTTTGGTATTTACTATAAATGACCAGTGTTTTTAAATGTGGCATTGTGCTATAAATGACTATAATATGTTTTAATTTTAGGATTACACTGTTTTACCCTGATTACACTTTATTCATGTGGGACTGTAGTATTTACTATAAATTAGTATTGTTTAATGTATAATTTCACTGTTTTTACACCGATTACACTGTTGTGTTATTCATGTGGGATTGTAGTATTTACTATAAATTACTATAGTATTTTTTTAAGGTGTGGATTACACCATTTTTACACTGATTACACTGTTTTTTTATGTGGGATTATAGTATTTATCATAAATTACTATAGTATTATTTAATCTGTGAATTACACTGTTCTTTACACTATAATAGAAATAGTTGCATCACTGTGAAATCGATAGGTATGAAATGCTAAGGGGCGGGGCGTCTATAGTGTAGGGGCGTGGCCGAGCGCGTCCTAAGGGGACGGGGCTCCGGTGGGTGTGTCTCTCAGCTGATGCGCGCCGCTCTCGCGTTCTCGCTCTCCGTCGCGCGCGTCACGGCAGCGCATCGCATCGCGTTCATTTACGCCGCAACAGCAGAGCAGCGGACAGACAGACAGACGGACACACAGACGGATCTGCGGAGAGACAGTGAGTATGTGTGTGCGAGTGTGTGATGGAGACGCGCCGGATGCTGCTGTTGTTATGGAGGATGCGGATGCAGTGATGCATCATTTTGCATCGCGCATTATGTAATGGAGGAGCCGCTGATCTCCATTGTGCTGCTGCATCTGCATCATCTGTCGGTGAGGCCGCGGATTATTCCTCTGATTCTGTAAAGCACGAGGACTGTTTGTGTACAGGCCTCCATCTCCTGTCATCCTGCCCTGTGTGTGTGTGTGTGTGTGTGTGTGTATGTATGTGTGTGTGTGTGTTAGTGCTGCATTAACATGTTTGCATGTTTACATCTCTGTGTGCTGGGGGTCTGTTGGGCACGGGAGGATGCCGGATCTCGGTGTTTGTGATTATTCCAGCAGTGTATAAGTGTGTGTTGGCTATATATGAAGCATGTGAGCGATGATGTAATGCCTGTGAGTGAGTGACTGGCTGTGGTGGAGGGTTGTAAAGGCACGTGCCAGTGCTGATCTCATCCAGAGCTCTGCTGGACCACTGCTGCTACTGCACACACACACACACACACACACACAAATCACCACACACAGCTACACATATACACTGTAGATATATATATATATATATATATATATATATATATACTGCAGCCCGGCCTCCGTCTACATTGCACCAAGCTCTCAGACTGAGGTTGATTTAGTGAAGGAAGACTAAAGGGATAGTGCTGTCTAATTCTGTCATCGTTTACTCACTTTTCACTTGTTGTAAATCATTATGAGTGTCATTCTTCTGTTAAACACGAGAGAAGATATTTTGAAGAATGTTGGAAACTCCCACAGTATTTGTTTTCAGCTTTCCTCAGGATATCTGCAGTGTATTGTTGTATGATGTACACTATAGTTGTAGAAGATGACAGCATTGGGTCGTTTGTTTACACTGCTATAGTTGTCATAGTATTGTTGAAAAACACTACAGCCTTTACTATAAATGACTATAGTAATTTTTTCACATAGTCCAAACAATAGACTATTATTTATGTACTAAAGACACAATATGGGGCCTCACGGTGGCGCAGTGGGTAGCACGATCGCCTCACAGCAAGAAGGTCGCTGGTTCGAGCCTCGGCTGGGTCAGTTGGCATTTCTGTGTGGAGTTTGCATGTTCTCCCCGTGTTGGCGTGGGTTTCCTCCGGGTGCTCCGGTTTCCCCCACAGTCCAAACACATGCGCTATAGGGGAATTGGGTAAGCTAAATTGTCCGTAGTGTATGTGTGTGAATGGGTATGTGGCCGGGATGTTTCCCAGTGATGGGTTGCAGCTGGAAGGGCATCCGCTGTGTAAAACATATGCTGGATAAGTTGGCGGTTCATTCCGCTGTGGCGACCCCACATTAATAAAGGGACTAAGCCGAAAAGAAGAAAAGAAAGACACAATATGTAAGATTTTCTCATTCAAATACCTGAAAACTAGTGTTACATATTTTGCTGACTTGTGTATATAGTATAATATACACTATAGTTGTAGAAGATGGCAGTATTGGGTCATCTGTTTATATTGCTATAGTTGTTGTTTTGCCATAGCAGTGGTAGATTTACCACAACAGATTAACTCAAGTACTTTACTCATGTATTGTTCAAAAACACTTCAGTATTTAGATCATTTACTGTAGTTTTTTCCACATAGTCCAAACTAAGAAATGCTGGGTTGTTTTTTATTATAGCTAAATTGGGTAAAATATGGGCACGGTGGCGCAGTGGGTAGCACGTTCGCCTCACAGCAAGAAGGTCGCTGGTTCGAGCCTCGGCTGGGTCAGTTGGCGTTTCTGTGTGGAGTTTGCATGTTCTCCCCGTGTTGGCGTGGGTTTCCTCCGGGTGCTCCGGTTTCCCCCACAAGTCCAAACACATGCGCTATAGGGGAATTGGGTAAGCTAAATTGTCCGTAGTGTATGAGTGTGAATGAGTGTGTATGGGTGTTTCCCAGTGATGGGTTGCAGATGGAAGGGCATCCGCTGCGTAAAACATATGCTGGATAAGTTGGCGGTTCATTCCGCTGTGGCGACCCCAGATTAATAAAGGGACTAAGCTGAAAAGAAAATGAATGAATGAATGAATGAATGGGTAAAATATGGACAAACCCAAACATTGGGTTAAATTTGGTAACCCAATTTATAAATTGAATAAAAAAATAACCCAGCAGTTGGTTTAGTACATATTACAGCCAGAATTGGGTTGAAATAACTTAGCATTTTTAGTGCAGTGTGTATAGTATCGGGCAACACGGTGCAAGACTCTCAGCAAGAAGGTCGCTGGGTCAGTTGGCGTTTCTGTGTGGAGTTTGCATGTTCTCCCCGTGTTGGTGTGGGTTTCCTCCGGGTGCTCCGGTTTCCCCCACAGTCCAAACACATGCGCTATAGGGGAACTAATTAACTAAATTGTCCGTAGTGTATGTGTGTATGTCCTGGTCCTCCAGGATGGGGCTTGAGCGTTGGGCTAACCACCCACCTCGTAAGAAATAGATGTTATGAAACACCAGCATGGTGCGGCTAATTATCAACTTTGATATAAACGACCCTGGGAGTAAGTAAATAAGTGTGTATAGTATTACTAGAGTGTATAGTATTATTCAAAAACACTACAGTATTTAATATAAATTACTCTAGTATTGTTTCCCAGTGATGGGTTGCAGCTGGAAGGGCATCCGCTGTGTAAAACATATGCTGGATAAGTTGGCGGTTCATTCTGCTGTGGCGACCCCTGATTAATAAAGGGACTAAGCCGAAAAGAAAATGAATGAATGTACTCTAGTATTTTTTCACAGTCCTAAGAAATGCTAAGATATTTTTATTAAACCCAAACTGGGTAAAATATGGACAAACCCAAACATTGGGTTAAATTTGGTACTTACGGTCTTACCATCAGCCTCTCTACATGGCACCAAAGCTTCTCTTAGACTAAGGCTGTTTTAGTAAAGGGAACCTAAAGGGATAGTTCACACAAAACTGACAATTCTGTTATTTGCTGCTCACTCTGCACTTGTTCCAAACCTTTATGAGTGTCTTTCTTCTGTTGAACACAAAAGAAGATATTTTGAGGAATGTTGGAAACCACTGACTTCCATTGTATTTGTTTTGTCCTATTATGAAGGTCAGTGGTCACCGATTTTCAGTTTTCATCTAAATATCTGTGGTGTACTGTAGTATCATATACACTATAGTTGTGGAAAATAACAGTGTTGTTGTGTTGCCATAGCCAATTCAATTACTTTACTATAGTATTGTTCAAAAACATCACTGTTTACTATGAATGACTATAGTCGGAAGGTCAGAAGGTATTGTTTCACATACTAACTACTAAGAAATGCAGGGATATTTTTTTTAAACCCAAATTGGGTAAAACATGGACAAACCCAAACATTGGGTTAAATTTGGTTCTATAAATAAATCATCAGCTGCTCTACATTGCGCTAAAGCTTCTCTCAGAGTGAGACTCTTTTAATGAACAAACTTAAGGGATAGTTCACACAAAACCCACAATTCTGTTATTAATATTATATGTGCTCAGTTTTCACTTGTTCCAAACTATTATGAGTGTCTTTCTTCTGTTGAGCATGAAAGAAGATATTTTGAGGAATGTTGGAAACCATAGGGTGAAGAGGCTGGACGAGTGCTGTTACTGGCAGAATATCGCACGGCTATCAGCCAATCAGATTCAAGAACCAGACAGAACTGTTGTATAAATATATTTAACCCTCTTCCCCCTTCACCCTTGTCTATTACTCCGCCCACATACAGCAACAAGCTGAGGACACTCTACAGTTTGACTAATATTGCTGCTGTTGGGCAACATAATGTACGTTTGAGGCTTTTTTAGTGGAGAATGTGGTTGTCTAGATTGCAACTATGCAGTTTATTGATAAGGACAGTGCCTATTTTAAATATTCATAATTACTGAGAGACAGCGCGTCGGCGGCCATTAGCCTGTCATTAAGCAGAACAAAGACGGTTGACGTTGTCCATCCACAAGATGGCGACAGAGACCGCATAATAAGCCCTTAGGAGATTAAAACAGTGTAATTTCTAACTACAGCTGATCAAATCATCATTAAACAGGTAAGTGAGATTCTAAGTCGATCTCTCTTTATTGTATGTTGCAGTGCTGTATTTATACCATATAACTGTAGTGTATTGAGTGTGAGATGGGACTCGCATATCAGGAATGTGTGCTGTGTTGGCAGAAAGAAAGAAGAAATGGCCGCATGTGTTTATTGCAAACACAGCAGCAGTCTGGTAGTGATTGTGCTGCTTTTTTAGGGGTTATTTATTGTGATTGAGAAATACTGTAGACTGTAATAGACTGTAATACTGTAAGGAGATATCTCCATAGACTGATGGCATTTCATGTCACCTTCAGCCTTATAATCCTCAAATATGAGCAAAATCAGCTGTTTTGTCTTCACTTTAGACATTACGCTAGAGAATCACTCAGACACTAGCTCTACAGTGATGTTGGTGAATGACAGCGGTACAGGTGAATTGGGTAAGCTAAATTGTCCGTAGTGTATGAGTGTGAATGGGTGTGTATGGATGTTTCCCAGAGATGGGTTGCAGCTGGAAGGGCATCCGCTGTGTAAAACATATGCTGGATAAGTTGGCGGTTCATTCCGCTGTGGCGATCCCAGATTAATAAAGGGACTAAGCCGAAATGAAAATGAATGAATGAATGAAGAATAAAATCACTTAGTTTTGACTCATTATTTCTGAAAACAAGACTATATTATTACTTGTCTATAAAATGCTTCTTGATTTAAGACTTTTTAGATATTTGGACTTGAAACAAGAAAGAAAATAAGTAAGAAAAGCATTTTTTTGCAGTGTTAGATTATTTATAAATGACTATAAAATATAGTTTACATTCGTCTTTCTCACACTGCAGTTCTGGAGAGCTTATAAAAAACGGATGTAAATTTAGTAAACAGGGCCTCACGGTGGCGCAGTGGGTAGCACATTCGCCTCACAAGAAGGTCGCTGGTTCGAGCCTCAGCTGGGTCAGTTGGCGTTTCTGTGTGGAGTTTGCATGTTCTCCCTGTGTTGGTGTGGGTTTCCTCCGGGTGCTCCGGTTTCCCCCACAGTCCAAAGACATGCGCTATAGGTGAATTGGGTAAGCTAAATTGTCCGTAGTGTATGAGTGTGAATGGGTGTGTATGGATGTTTCCCAGAGATGGGTTGCAGCTGGAAGGGCGTAAAACATATGCTGGATAAGTTGGTGGTTCATTCTGCTGTGGCGACCCCAGATTAATAAAAGGACTAAGCCGAAATGAAAATGAGTGAATGAATGAATTTAGTAAACAATGTAACTATAAAAACAGCCATAATTAAAAAATATTAAACATTTAATTTCTTATTAAATTAAATTTATTATGTGCTGCAAAATTATTGAAATAAATACCCAAAACCATGCATTGGGAAATAATTGTGGCAATTATGATCTAAAAAATCTAAATTATAATTGGGCCACAGCCATATCACACTGCAGCCCAAGAGCGGTTACTCACTGAAGCTAAGCAGGCTGAGTCTGGTCAGATGGGAGACCACATGGGAAAACTAGGTTGCTGTTGGAAGAGGCCAGCAGGGGGCACTCAACCTGTGGTCTGTGTGAGTCCTAATGCCCCAGTATAGCGAAGGGGACACCATACTGTCAGTGAGCGCTGTCTTTCGGATGAGTCGTTAAACCGAGATCCTGACTCTCTGTGGTCATTAAAAATCCCATGGCACTTCTGGTAAAGAGTAGGGGTGTAACCCCGGTGTTCTGGCTAAATTCCCTCCATCTGCCCTTACCCATTATGGCCTCCCAATCATCCCCATACACTGAATTGGCTCTATCACTGTCTCTCCACTCCATCTATATCTGGTGTGTGGTGAGCGCACTGGCGCCGTTGTCCTGTGGCTGCCGCCGCATCATCCAGGTGGAGCTGCACACTGGTGATGGCGTGGATAGACCCCCCTTATGATTGTGAAGTGCTTTGGGTGTATGGCCATACACAATAAATGCGCTATATAAATACACATTACATTACATTACAAGAGGAAAGTCACAATTATGACATAAAGACTTGAAATTGTGATCGAATGTGGCATTATTCAGATGATGATGAGATTGGTATTGATTATTTTGGTAGTTATATAGTCTGATTGACAGGATGACTTGTGATTGCGTCCTCCAGAAAGCCATAAAGGAGGTTGGTGTCTTGATTTCATTCCCTTCGGGTGTGCATGCTTATTAGCTTAAATGAATAAAATTCACTAGTGATTGCAGATATAAAATGTAATAATAAGCTTGTCAAACAGTTTAGGAGAATTTGATGTTTCCCCAGTCAAAGTATAATAGAAATAAATAAAAATAGAAGCTGCACTTTGCTATTGATCGTTTTCAGTCACGTGACCTGTACAGAGAACTGGCAGGCATCTGTTTCAATGGAGTGTTTATAAGAGCGTGTCTTGTGCATGTTAAGAGAGTGTCTGGTACATTTGTTTAGCCAGAACCATGTTTTTATTAGAAAGTGTCTGGTGCATATGGAGAGTGTCTCACGCATTCCCCCCAGAAACATAGAGTGTTTATAAGAAAGTGTCTGGTCCATTTGGAGAGTGTCTGGTGCATTTGTAGAGCCAGAAGTAAATGTTTATTAGAAAGTGTCTGGTACATGTGGATAGTGTGTAGTGAATTTTTTTTCCAGAAATGAGCGTTTATAAGAAAGTGAGCTAATTTTAAAGTGTTTGTGTTGCAGTGTGTGTGAGCCGGCTCCCTCCTCCTTCATGCCCGTGTGTGTTGGCGCAGTGGGCGGTGCAGTGAAGCACTCGAGGCTCCTGGCATGGGCAGCGTAGGGAGCGGGGCCTCCAGTCAGCGGCCCATCACCATGCGCAGCGTGGGCACCCGCACCACCCCGAATGGCCCGCTGGCAGCAGCACCGCCCCCCGCCGCAGCCCGCCGCCGCCTGGACGACCGCAGCTTCAGCGCCGAACGCATCCCCGGCACCAAGACCAAGGGTGTCTCCGCCGACGAGCACAGCTATAATGCAGATTACGCTCGCAATCACAGCGATGCCGACCGCAACACACATCACAACGCCAACCGACAGCAGACACTCAACGGAGAGAGGCTAGTGTCCAATGTGGTGTTCGCTAACGGAGCGCGCAGGGATGGACACCGGCGAGGAGAGAGTTTGGACCTCTGTGGAAACAACATCATGCTGCACAATGATAAAAACGGCGCACATCAAGCTCCAGCGCAGCAGCATAAAGACAAGAGCAAAGCCAAACCTGAAAATCACAACCCACCCAATATACTGCCCGTGTCTGGAAAACTGGAGCATGCACAGGTACACCAGCAGCACACATATCAACTGTACATGTATTCCAAATGTGTTTTTGTTATTTTGGTTACCTAATGTGGGGTTAATATCTGCATTTTGCCTCTACAGACCAATGACTCTCTGGTTCGCCCGTCTGCCTTCAAACCAGTGGTGCCAAAGAGTTTCCACTCGATGCAGAATCTGGTGTGTCCCCTGCAGAGTGGCTCTGGCTCGGCTGTGGGGGCAGGCAGTGGCGGCGCGGGGGAGAAGGCGGCATCTCAGAGCGCATGCGGCCCGCAGTGGGAGCAGGACAGTCCTGGCAGCAGGGGCACACATGCAGGCGCGGGACGGCCAGGGCAGGGCAGTCTGTCGGACTCCGGCAGGAACTCTCTGACAAGCCTGCCTACTTATACAGGCTCCAGCTACGGCCCGCCGCCTGCCCTCGGGCCTCTCAGTGCCTCCACCAGCCATATAAACCGGCTAGGCACTGTCGCTCTGGAGAAAATAGACAAGCCGGGGTACCAGAACGGGCTGAGCGCCTCCGACAGCGGCCGATCCTCCTCGGGGAAGAGCTCGTCCTCGTACCAGCGCCTCAGTCATCTGAGCGATGCCCCCGCGCCGCTGAGACCCTCGCCAAACTCAGACGACGTCATTCAAGACCTGGAGGACCGGCTGTGGGAGAGAGAGCAAGAAGTAAGTAAGGTGACACAACTTTTATTACTTTTACACAAGATTTTATTGTGTTTAACAGCAGACGGCATTCTAGG
>CAIGQW010054448.1:1032-11446 GCA_903798125.1 Danio choprae
TTGATATTAAAAACATTTAGTATATTATACGTCATTGTACCATGGTAACATCACAATATTTTACTGTAACAGATGTTGTATTTGTTATTAATTGTAATCAAAGTCCCTTTCAGGTAAGTTATTTCACTCAGCGGCCATCTTCGAAACGCCTGTCGGGTAGTGTGCTTGGTTTTTGCCAAGCTTAAGGTTACATTGCATATTTGTAATCACCAATACAATTAAACATCAACTGTCTCATAACTTTTATTTCTAAACGTACAAATCAAACAAAATCAGCATGTTTTCAGGTTGTCCGAGCTAATGCACATGCGCACTCGAAAGGAACAAGATCACGACACCAACCTCATTTATGGCCGTTCTACACATGATCATCCTCTGGATAATGCTTCGTCAGATCGCGCTGGTCTTCTGAAGTCATTCACAACTTGGTCTTGATGGCGAATCTCTTCCAGAAATGACAGCGACTCTTTGCAAGAGTTTGCAAGTTTGTGGGTGTTTGAGTAGTTGCTGTCATGTGATGTGCGTTTGACAGGACGGACTGTACCTCACGTTCATTTCATACAGATTACAAAACCAAAAACTTTTGTTTTCAGGTGTAGTTGGTTCATTTAAAAGCACAGATTTCAAGCTTTATGTGGATGTATGTCTTATGTCTGTGAGGCAAGTATTCGCTGAGATTCCAGTGTGTTTGTTGACCACCAAACCTGTCGTAAAAGCGCACGTCTAGTCTGAGTCCCTCTCCCGGAGAATCGTCAGTCTATAGCGATTGACGATTGGCTCCTGTACTAGTAGGCGGGGCTTCATTCGCCATTTTGACCGTTACACTTTTCCCCATTCAAAACTATACGAGTGACATGTCTTGTGTGTTCTATAGTCTTTGTTGTAATGTAAGTCGACATTAGATGTAAATTTACCATATTTACATTATTAATAAAACGTCTATTATTATTTGACATAATTTCATCATTTTTTTATGGTAAAAAATAAAAACCGGAAAATAAATTACATTGAAAGTATTTAAATGTTTATTATCGGACATAATTTTAACATCTTTAAGATTAGAAAAAATAAGCATTTAGAATATTAATAATATTCATAGATGTTCCTATACTTATTAATACAATTTTATGTGATTTTATAGAAGTAAAATGGGATGTAATTGATGTTTGATGTCATTCGTTGATGAATAAATAATATTTTGATGCTTTGTTGTTGTAAAGTAGTTATTGTTTTGTGCCAGTAAAGACTTAATATTAATATTAATAAGTTCTTCTTCATTCATTCATTTTCTTTTCAGCTTAGTCCCTTTATTAATCTGGGGTCGCCACAGCGGAATGAACCGCCAACTTATTCAGCATATGTTTTATGCAGCGGATGCCCTTCCAGCTGCAACCCATCACTGGGAAACATCCATACACACTCATTCACACACATACACTACGGACAATTTAGCTTACCCAATTCACCTATACCGCATGTCTTTGGACTTGTGGGGGAAACCGGAGCACCCGGAGAAAACCCACGCAAACACGGGGAGAACATGCAAACTCCACACAGAAATGCTAACTGACCCAGCCGAGGCTCGAACCAGCGACCTTCTTGCTGTGAGGCGATTGTGCTACCCACTGCGCCACCGTGCCGCCCCTAAATGTTCTTATACATACTAATATTCAATGTTATGTGATTTTATAAGAAGTTAAATAATTTGTAATTGATATTTGATGTCATTTATCAATTGTTAAGAAGATTATTGTTAAGAAGTCCATGTTTTGTGTCAGTAAAGACGGAGCAGAATGTTTGTCTGCATTTGATGCGACACAATGTACATCTCAGAGGGAGAGTCAGGCATTTCCTTTAATCACAGTCTGTCCCAAGCTACATGCGCACACACACACATTCTCTCATTTATTCATGCATATTCACTGTTATTCCATGCATATTCATTGATATGGATGAATGCATATTCTTTGATATTTATACTGCATTTAGTACTCAGCCTAAGAAAATGTGCGAATGTGTCAAATGTGCAAATGTTACTGACGCATTTATGGTTTCAGCAATAAATCGGATAAATGCACGTTTGTTTGAGATCTGTCTGTGTGTTTTTGGATTCAGGGCTACATGAAGCCGCTAAAGCATCCAGAAAACCCTCCTCTGTGTGACCCGTCGCTAGTGGACGAGATGTTTTACCAGATCCCGGAGATCCTGGAGCACCATGAGCAGTTTCTGGAGCAGGTGCTGGACTGTGTTAACCAGTGGCACGACAAGCAGACCATCGGACACGTGCTCATTCAGTCGGTGAGACTCCTGTTTCTGTACTGTTTTCATTCGTGTTGCATAGGAGAAATCAGAGCTGATGGTGAAACAAAGTCATATATGTGTGAGGTTTAAAGTCACAGTGCACATCAATGTCACAGGTCACGTTCTTGCTAAACACCAATTCCACACTGCAAAAATATTCTTGCTGACTTAAATTGTTTAGTTAAATCAAGCTAACTTTTCTAGTCATCTCAACTTACATCAATCAAACTGACTAAAAATATTAAGTTAGACGTTGCAAAACTTTAGAAATTGCATATTGCAAGTTATTATTTGTATTGTAAATGTAATAAAATCAATTACATACAAAATTCATTCATTCATTTTCATTTCGGCTTAGTCCCTTTATTAATCTGGGGTCGCCACAGCGGAATGAACCACCAACTTATCCAGCATATGTTTTACGCAGCGGATGCCCTTCCAGGTGCAACCCATCTCTGGGAAACATCCATACACACCCATTCACACTCATGCACTACGGACAATTTCGCTTACCCAATTCACCTATAGCGCATGTCTTTGGAATTGTGGGGGAAACCGGAGCACCCGGAGGAAACCCACGCCAACACGGGGAGAACATGCAAACTCCACACAGAAACGCCAACTGACCCAGCCGAGGCTCAAACCAGCGACCTTCTTGCTGTGAGGCGAACGTGCTACCCACTGCGCCACTGTGAGGCCCTACATACAAAATACAATAAAAAATAAAAGTATATGAAATAATTAAATAAGTTCGGTCCTGTGGCTTGATTGCAGCATAAAAATATTTGTTGTCTTGACTTCAATTTTTTAGAGTGCAATCAAGACACCGAATCAAATTCATTTATTTATTTTATATATATTTATTTTATTTTGTTTGTAATTGTTTTTATTTTTACTTCATATATAATTTATTTCATTACATTTATAATAAGAATAATAATTAGCTATAATACATATGATTATACTAGCATAATAGCAAAATATTATTATACTATTTAAGTACTATTTTTATAATACATATATACTATAATATTTAATATTCATTCATTCATATTTTTTTTCAGCTTAGTCTCTTTATTAATCAGGGGTCGCCACAGCGGAATGAACCACCAACTTATCCAGCATATGTTTTACACAGCGGATGGCCTTCCAGCTGCAACCCATCACTGGGAAACACCCATACACTCTTATTCACCCACATACACTATGGACACTTTAGCTTACCCAATTCACCTATAGCGCATGTCTTTGAACTTGTGGGTGAAACCTGAGCACCCGGAGGAAACCCATGCCAACACGGGGAGAACATGCAAACTCCACACAGAAATGCCAACTGACCCAGCCGAGGCTCGAAGCAGCGACCTTCTTGCTGTGAGGCGACAGCGCTACCCACTGCGCCACCGTGCCGCCCAATATTTAATATAATATAATTCATTCATTCATTTTCATTTCGGCTTAGTCCCTTTATTAATCTGGGGTCGCCACAGCGGAATGAACCGCCAACTTATCCAGCATATGTTTTACGCAGCGGATGCCCTTCCAGCTGCAACCCATCTCTGGGAAACATCCATACACACCCATTCACACTCATACACTACAGACAATTTAGCTTTAAAACGCCACATGACGTGTTCTTTAAAGTATAAATATTAATATTTTAAAGTTATTTAGTAAGTTGATAGATGGATGGATGATCATAGGGAGATATAACCAAACTATAAGTCCCCATGAAATCAAAATGAAGTAGTTTTTTTTTAGATGTTAGAATCAATATGCTAGCCTTATGGAATTACTTGAAGCTCTTGTGCTGCAAAACAATGTCAAAATTCACATTTCGAAGATTTAAACATCCAATATTTGCATTTTGTCACTTCCGCCTGAATGAATTAAGGATTTTTTTGACATCACCTCATACTTCAGTTTCTCATCAAATCTTCCGACCAATCAAATGCTCTCTAGTATCTGACATGCCCCGCCCCCTTCAAAACACTATTGCTACTGTGTATGCGCTTGCGCTCAACCACTCTCACTGGCAGAGCTGTGATTAAAAACAAAATACCATTGGCTGTGTCCCGCCCTGTCTTCATGTTTTTTTACGGGACCTTTAAATGTAGAAATTAACACTGCTAGTATGTTGTGTAACTGGAAAATGCTGTTAAAACTATACTAATAGTTGATAGTTTTGTATGTTGCTCAGTCTTGAGTTCAGGGTTTAGTACAGTGTGTTTCCAGCTGATGGTAGTGTGTGAATGCAGGGCTGGAGCGTCTCGATCTGAATGTCTGGACTGTTGTGTGACAGACAGCAGGTGTTTGTTTGGGTCGATGTGGAGGTTTTGGTTATTAGCAGATGTGGAGCCGCAGTGTCTCACCCCTCTGATCTTACATTGTTAGGGTCTGTGCTGACGTGATGCTGGAGCCGCTCTGTCTTACACACACACATACTTGTATATAGTTAAAGTCAGAATTATTATCCCTCCTGTGGATTTTTTTATTCTTTTTCACATATTTGCCAAATGATGTTAAACAGATTCAGGAATTTTTCACAGTATTTCCTATAATATTGTTTCTTCTGGAGAAAGTCTTATTTGTTTTATTTTAACTATAATAAAATAACTATAATTTTTTTTAAAAAACCATTTAAAGGTCAATATTATTCGCCCCCTTAAGCATTTTTTTTTCAATTGTCTGCAGAACAACCCAGTTATACAATGACTTGCCTAATTATTCTAACAATAACCTAATTAACCTAGTTAAGCCTTCATATGTCACTTTAAATTCATTCATTCATTTTCTTTTCGGCTTAGTCCCTTTATTAATCTGGGGTCGCCACAGCGGAATGAACCGCCAACTTATCCAGCATATGTATTACGCAGCGGATGCCCTTCCAGCCGCAACCCATCTCTGGGAAACATCCATACACACTCACTCATTCACACACACACACTCATACACTACGGACAATTTAGCTTAACCAATTCACCTGTACCGCATGTCTTTGGAATTGTGGGGGAAACCGGAGCACCCGGAGGAAACCCACGCAAACACGGGGAGAACATGCAAAGTCCTCACAGAAATGCCAACTGACCCAGCCAGGCCTCGAACCAGCGACCTTCTTGCTGTGAGGCGAATGTGCTATCCACTCCGCCACCGTGCTGCCGTCACTTTAAATGTCTAGTCAAATATTATGTGCTGTCATCATGGCAAAGAGAAAAGAAATCAGTTATTAGAAATGAGTTATTAAAACTATCATGTTTAGAAATGTGTTGAAAAAAAATCTTCATTCCGTTGAGCTGAAATTGGGGTAAAAATATACAGGAGGCTAATAATTCAGGATGGCGTTTTACGAGGACTCTCCATAACTGTAATATATTTTATGCTGTAAAAACCGCTTGTTGTATGGCTCTACCCAAAGCCTAACCCCTAACCCTCACAAAAAACGTGTGCCAAATTTTTTTGTCAAAAGACGACGTTAAGTATGATTTTTAAGAGTTTTCGAATTACGAGGACATCAGGCATGTCTTTGTAAATCACCTCAATGGAGTACAAATAGAATAGAATAGAATACAATGCCTTTTAATGTCACTGTACACATATACAATGTACATTACATACATGTGCGATGAGATTAAGTGCATCTCACTACTGCAAACATGTAAAAACATTCTTACAATACAAATCATATCATATCTATATATACAATATATATACAATACAAATCAAAACTATATACAATACAAATCAAATCTATATATACAATATATATACAATACAAGTCAAATCTAGCTCAGATCCATGTCATTATACAGTTTTGTACAAGTACACACACATACACATTTGTTTTAATGTCTTACTGAGGACATTACATAGACTTCCATTGTTTTCATATCAGGTTAGTGGTATTTTCTATGGCCGACCTCCAAATATAACTGTCACAGAAACAAGTGCAAAACATTAGATAAAATAAATAAAATAATACATTCTGGCCTACGCTCAAACAATGATGTTTGCCGTTTGTTGAAACTACTTATTTAAAATGAGCTGAAACAACACAATTCTTGAGTATTTTGGAGGCAACTTAATTGTTTTTATGTTCAATTTACTGAACATAAAACATTTCGGGTGCTCCGGTTTCCCCCACAGTCCAAAGACATGCCCTATAGGTGAATTGGATGAACTGAAATAGGCCGTAATGTATGAGTGTATGAATGTGAGAGTGTATGGGTGTTTCCCAGTACTGGGTTGCAGCTGGAAGGGCATCCGCTGCCTAAAAAATATGCTGGAATAGTTGGCAGTTCATTCCGCTGTGGCGACCTTTAAGATAAATACTTGGATTTTAATTGGATCAACTAAATTGGCCGAAGTGTATGTGTGTGAATGCAAAAGTGTGGTGATGGGTGATTCCCAGTACTGGGTTGCAGCTGGAAGGGCATCCACTGCTTAAAACTGGATGATTTGGTGGTTCATTCCGCTGTGGTGTCCCCTGATAAATAAAGGGACTAAGCTGAAGGAAAATGAATGAATGAATGAATGAATGAATGAATGAATAAGTCCTTCATGTTGTCCAAACAAAAATCGATTGTGTGAAACCCAGTATATTTACAGGGTATTTATAAGACTTTATAACTATTGAGGACCAGTAAAATATCTTCACTAGTAGAGTTGTCATAATATTTCACTATAAAAGAGAGGATATTTAATTGGGCCTAACAAGTATAGCAAAACCAGTACACACACATACACACACACATATGCTCACTCTTTCTCCCACACACACATACACACACAATAGATCTTCATCGAATCAGTATAATTAGAATGAAAAAGCAGCAGGACTACATTTGCACTTGCGCCGAGAACTGTTTGACCAGACAGTGGATTACTGTAATAATATTGTAGATAATGTTCAGTTTCTTAAACGGACCAATCGTTTCGCTTCACAAGACCTCAGTGTGTCATCAGGAGCCATGGCTATTGATTTGGACTCGTTTGTATGCGTTTATTTTTAATCTAAAAACCGGTCACCATTCTCTGCCATTAAAAGAATCACCAAAAACCATGGATTCAGCTCAAAATCTTCTTTAATGTTCTACTGAAGGAAAAAAGGTGGATGACCTTGAGTAAATTAACAGGAAATGTTCATTTTTGGGTGAACTGTCCCTTTAAGGGGTTAATGAGTTTTTCTGAGGATCTGCTTTACTGCTGTTTTGAACACTCTGATATGAACTGTGAGGCTCAGTCGGGTGTCATTTAGTTTTGTAATGATTATGGTTATGTTATGATGTCGGGAAGTCATTTTTCTCATTGGGGACTTCAATAAGTTTTTCAATTTTAAGCTCTGAGACAAAGCAGGAACATCGCCAAAACATGAAGCATTTAAAGGGAAAGTTCACCCAAAAATGAAAATGCACAATTCAGAAAATGAAAAATCATTTAGTCACTCTTTACTTATCACAAACCTTTATTTGAGTTTCTGTATTCTGTTGAACACAAAAGAAGATATTTTGAAGAATGTTGAAAACCTGTAACCATTGACTTCCTTAGTATTTGTTTTTCCAACTATGGAAGTCAATGGTTACAGGTTTTCAGCTTTCTTCAAACTATCTTCTTTTGTGTTCAACAGAATAAAGAAACCGTAAAAAGGTTTATAATCACTTGAGGAAGAGTATTTGTATTTCATTTTTGGGTGAACTCATTCATTCATTCATTTTCCTTCGGCTTAGTCCCTTGTTTATTGGGGGTTGCCACAGCGGAATGAACCGCCAACTATTCCAGCATATTTTTTACGCAGCGGATGTCCTTCCAGCTGCAACACAGTTCTGGGAAACACCCATACACTCGCATTCTCACACACACACACACACACACACATATATATACACTACGGCCAATTTAGCTTACCCAATTGACCTATAGCGCATGTGTCTGGACTGTGGGGGACACCGGAGCACCCGGAGGAAACCCACGCCAACACGGGGAGAACATGCAAACTCCACACAGAAATGCCAACTGGCCCAGCTAAGACTCGAACCAGCAACCTTCTTGCTGTGAGGTGACCGTGCGAACCATTGAGCCACCATGCCGCCCGTTTGGGTGAACTATCCCTTTAAAAGTCCTGCTATAACTTCTCCTGCAAGAAAGCAGCATTATCCTCTTTTATTAAATAACGTGAAGTCACATGCTGGAGTAAAACATGAAAACCAACGGTCATTCATCTTGTTTCATAAATTAAAATATTAAATTATTGAATTTGGTTGGTTATATTACATTCATGTGCAGTTTAACGTTAAGAACAACTTTGAACTAGACATGAGGAAACCTGAGCACCATGTGGATGTATAAAATAGACTTTAATTTAATTTGTTGTTTTTATTTAGTTTATTTAGTTCTTTAATGCTTATTTCAGTTAGTTGTGAGAATTTTACCGCGTTTTGTATTTGTTTAATGTTTTTAATAATTCATCTCGTTGCTGTTGTTTATACTTTATTTGTTCATATAGTCTAGCATATTTCAGTTAGTTGCTTGATTTGTCCTTTTTCTAATTTTAATAATTGTAGTACTTTGAATTATTTCAGCTAGTTTCAGCTAGCCTGTTTTAGGTTATTTTAGTTTTAGTAATTTAGTACTTGAGCTTATGTTGTAGTAGTAAACTATGTACTGTGGTACTTCAGGCTTATGCATCTTCATGATATGTTTGTCAGAGCATCAGTCAGCAATAGCTTTACTATGTCCTTGGCAATGTGTGTTTGAAAGACACTCACAGAGGTCGTGTGTGTGTGCGTGCGTGCGTGCGTGCGTGCGTGCGTGTGTGTCTCTGTCTCTGTCTGTGTCTGTGTCTCTTTCTCTGTCTGTGTCTGTGTCTCTGTCTGTGTCTCGGTCTCTGTCTCTGTCTCTGTCTCTGTCTGTGTCTCTTTCTCTGTCTCTTTCTCTGTCTCTGTCTGTCTCTGTCTGTGTCTCTGTCTGTGTCTCTGTCTCTGTCTGTTTCTCTGTCTCTGTCTGTGTCTCTGTCTGTGTCTGTGTCTCTGTCTGTGTCTCTGTGTGTGTGTTATTGTTTTACTATTGTTACAGGGTGTCCGCGGAGTCTTAAAATCACTAAAATATTGTGTTGTGGGTGTTAAATCATTTTAAAAAGGTCTTAATTTTCCTCAGTCCAACTAAAGCTGCCCAGTCTGGCCAAAACACATCCAATTATCAACAATCCATCTATATAAAACTTCTTTTTTTATTGCAAAGAGATACAATCACAACAGCTTTTATACATTTTTATCGAAAAATTCTCTAAATTAAACTCCCTAATCAGGAAAAGAAAACTATAAACAATCACATAATTCCTCATGACAATAACAGGGCAATATATGCCTTTATATTATCTTCCATTTATACAAAAACTATATACAGAAGTATGGCGGAGTGGACATAATATTCATGAATAGGCATGAAACTTAAGGTTTTATGACAGAAATGCATTCAGTTAAAATAAATGTATAAATATTATAAATACTGACATTAAAATATGTGGCTTTGAAATAACTACATTTAGATGTTTTGGCTGTTTGTTTTTGGCAAGCAAAAAACAAATTTCATTGGCCCAACTGGCCCAAAAAAAGTGTTTAGCTTTGTATAAATAGGCCCACACGGGATCTCCATCATTGAGTCTATGTATTTACTTGTGTACATTAACTTGTGTACGACCAACCAACTAAAACCAACTTTACCTCAATTTCTATCCGTGATCATCAGGCCAGTGATGACTTCTTAAAGCCGCTTTACTAATAAAATCTCTTTTTTCCCCCCTCAGTTTTCCAAAGAGACTCTGGCTAATATTTATTCTGCATACATCGACAACTTCATGAACGCCAAAGACGCCGTGAGAATCGCCAAGGAGGCCAAACCTGCTTTCCTCAAGTTTCTGGAGGTACAGTATACAGCTTTCTTTCGGCTTAAAACAGCAGATTTCACCATGGAGAAGCGGATTAAGACATCATGTGGCCAGACTTAAATATATGCATTTTGTCATGCAAATAAATGATGCTGAGCAGGTTCATTTTCTGTGTTTATGTTGGACTTTGTGGTCTTTAGTTGACACATATGAGCTGAAACGGTGTTATTTTAGAGG
>CAIGQW010054451.1:3397-30446 GCA_903798125.1 Danio choprae
TGTGTGTGTGTGTGTGTGTGTGTGTGTGTGTGTGTGTGTGTGTGTGTTTGTGTGTGTGTGTGTGTGTGTGTGCATGTGCGTGTGCGTGTGTGTGTGTAGCAGCTCTCAGGTCTGCGTCAGCTAATGAAACTGAAGGGGTCTAATTTAATGAGTAACAGTCTATTAATTTTGATCTTGCTCTTCACACTCACCTGAACAATACGAAGAGCTTTAACAGAACACTCATCCCCTCTGCCAACAGCTCTTACAATAATGCTTAACTATAGCAAAAACACACACACACACACACACACACACACACACACACTTCATGAGGACAACACATTGAGACACATGTCAGACACATCAACCAAAAACACAAATTATATATTACACTGTATTGTAACTGCATGCGACACTGCACCATGACAAGTGAACAAAGGCATCTTTTTTATTGTTAAAACAAGTTTTAGTTAACCATATATAACCGTTTATATTTCTGCGATAAGAACAGCATAAACTACTATGACAGTTATCCCCTCAGGTACTGATTATGTGCTTTATTCTGTGTTAAAGTCCACATAAACCAGAAGCTGTGACATTTTTTTCCCTGTATTGTGATGCAGTTCCTAGAGAAACGGAATATTAAATGAGGAAAAGTGGGCGTGGCTTGCTTTTTTCTACTGCGAGCTGATTGGATGTAGTAAAGTAGGCTTTTCATTCACAAAAATCAGGAAAAGGGTTTGACGAGAGTTATTACAACCTAACAGACACCTCCTGCTCACCATTTCTGTTTTTTTGTAATAGCGCTGTAAAAACGGACAGTTGGAGGGGCGTGGTTAAGTATGTTAGCCCCGCCCAATACCTCAGACAGACATAATCTGTGAATTTAACTGAAAACAAACAGGAAGTGTATTAAAATTAAAGATTACAAGGGCAGACTATTTTTTTTCTCAATGACATGCACAGATGAATTGTTCACCACAAAACTAGCAATGTGAGCTAACAAAATCATATGGTTAGTTTTGATTTCATGTGGACTTTAAAACAAGTTTGTTAACCATCAGCGACAACGATGTGCCAAATGTTTATTTTAGAAAGAGTTTATATTTCTGCGATAAGAACAGCATAAACTACTATGACAGTTATCCCCTCAGGTACTGATTATGTGCTTTATTCAGTGTTAAATGCTACCAATGTGAGTTTGAACACCTTTGTACGGGACATTTATTGTCATACTACTGAAAACAGCAGCAGATAGTTCACCTTAGATCTTAAAAATAATATAACTAGCAAACAGTTCGAAAAAGAAAGTCAGAATTGTGACCAACAACATCAGTCACTGTGCCTGAGCCTGTGCACTTTTAATAATGTTAAATATGTACATTATATATACATTACATGTATATTACATTATAACCAACCATTTTGTAAGAAGTGCAGTGGCTGATATTTTTAATGAATTGCTGGTATTTCAGTTAGGGTTGTTCCGATACCGATACTAGTATCGGATATACTCGCTGATACTGCAAAAATTCTTGCATCGGTATCGGCAAGTATTTGAAACTATAAACCGATCTGATACAATCTTTTTAAATGAGACATCTGCTTGCTAGCATTGCTTAACACTGCAAACCCAGAATCAGCTCTTCTTCGCTGCTCAGAATGCAGACACAGGAAGTTGTGCCTTTATTGCCACAACAACCACTGTTAGAGCAGCCGAGAAGAAGAGGGTAACGCACCATTTTATTTTAAAAAAATAAAAAAAATGTAGTGTTTGATTTGTGGCTGAACTTGATTCAGTAAAGTACAGTAAATAATATTAATGTTGAATGTATATTAATACAAAAGTCAGAAAATAAAAAGATCCTAGTTCCCTGCATGTATTTGTTCAAGTTATTTTAATGGATAAGTCTGAAGCACACCGTAATTTATACAGGGCTAGTAGTTTACACATCTGTTTCTACAGATACACACTCAGGTATCAGTTCAGTACTCGGTATCGGCCGATACCCTGAGCTCAGGGATCGGAATCAGTATCAAAAGATGCGAGACGCGAGTATAACGGTCACACACAACTGTCAATCGCATGTTTACATCGAAAAACAATATAGAAGTAACACATATTAGTTTGATCATTTAATGGTTAATATTCAGATAATGAGTGGTCTTTGTCGGTTGAGAGCATTTCAAGTCAGTTTAAAGCATTCAGCCACAAAGAATTGCAATGTTTCTAACTTCAAGAAAGATTAACTGTGCTATTTACATTTAATTATTCAATTTGTGGCTGAATACTGCCAGACTCATAGAAAAACTACTGTTATGTTGAAGTAAAATACTGTTTATTTCATTTGTATCATTGCTTTACTGAGCAATTCCATGCAAATGTCAACCTTGCCATAAAAAAATTAAGTTTTCACCAAAATAACGAAACCCTTTCTAAGTTTTTTCTGTAGGTTTGTATTTTATAGTACTTTAAAAATACTCATAAATGTCTGTCAATGCTTTCAAATAATTATATTTGATTTACCAAAGTCACACAAGAGCCATTTTCACATTGGTCACATCCGTAACGGAGAGGTGTCACATCCATAACAAAGCTTTTTCCTCAAATGATACTATACTTCTATAGGTATCAGTTCATTACTTGCTATCGGCCGATTCCCTGAGCTCGGGTATCACAATTGTTATCAGAAAAGGAAAAAGGGTATCGGAAAACCCCTAATTTTAGTGTTTCTGTTGTGTCGAGTTATGTGTAGTTAGAACACGGTATTCGAAAAAGCACAAAGGAATCCTCTCTGATTGGGGAAGAAACCAGACTGCCTTAATGAAAACATTATACAGAAGAATACACAAGAGGTTTACACACACGCTCAACCTCCACCGCAGTCAGTCAACAGACAGACAGCAGGCACTTCCTGTCTTTATCCATACCTCTGCCTTCACGCACTCATTTCAAAGGCTGTTTGCATTGCACCTTTGACAATTCACTCCTATTTAACCCAGCAGGGTTCACGAGTGGGTCGTGCAATTACACAGCAGGCGGAAAGAGCATAAATAGCTGAGAGACACGGAGCCAATAAGAAAAGAAACTTTCAAAATCATTTCTGTCAGCTTCAGACTAGGGCTGCACAATATTTCTTGTGAGCATCTACATCACGCCGCAGGATCTGCTATGTCAAGTCGAGATTGTAGTTGACTAGGAGCCACAGATGAAAACATACATGATTTGTGCTAAGTCAATGCTAAGTTTAGCCATGAATTTACTATTTGTTTAATATTTGCATGTGTTTTTAAAGGGTATCTATTATACACAAATCACTTTTATAAAGGGTTTTAACACAGTTGTGTGGTAACAGTCTGAGTATAACCAGCTTCTAATGGTTAAAATTTATATTTTAAAAAAATTGTATAATCCCACTTGATAAAAACAGTCTGCAGAAACACTTTGATTGACATTCTCCATTTGTAGGTGTCATTAGAAAGGGAAAGCCCCACCCATTAGTAACCCTGTTGATTTTGAGTCTGCCACTATGTTGACAGATGGGCATTTGAGGCTCCGCCCTCTTTTGAAAAGAGCACAATCTCATTTGAATTTAAAGCGACAGTCACCAAATTGGCACAATTAGGATCAAAGCCTAAAAGGGGCAGTTTTAATGAGTTATAAAACATTATTTGTGAGGTATTTAGAGCTGAAACCTAACACATACACTGTAGTGACATCAGAGACTCCTTTGACCTATTGTAAAAAGGGCCATAATAGGTTCCCTTTAAGGCCTGTGTATGTGTGAACATTTCCAGCCAGTTTAAAGCATTCCTCCAAAACTTTGTAACTTTAAGAAAGATTAAATGGATGAATATAATGAGGAAGACTATACAATGCTATTTTGCACTTAATTATATAATTTGTGGCTGAATACTGGTAGACCATAATATAGAAAATACCATAAAATACAGTTTGTTCCTTTTGTATCTTTGCTCTACTGTACTTATCAATTGGTTTATTCTATTATAAGCAAATGTACACTTCTACAAAAGCAACCCAATTCCTTTATAATTATGAATTCTTTCCAAACTGATCCATTCATTGTTTGTAAAATCTGGTGAAAGGTATACTCAATATCACAATATTTATCGAAATATCTTCGGCCTTAGGGCTTATTCACACAAAGTGAGTCTAAAAAGACGAGACATAGCATTCATGAATGATTGGGGGGGGGGATGGGGAGTGAACCATAAAGCACGAGAGTATCCGGACACAAACACTGAGCTCCTGTACACAGAAACTTGCAACTGTTGCCCTGCCTCAGAGTTCTTCTGATTGGTTCACTGCTATGGAACTGACAGTGATGAGCAACACTTGGTATGAATGTTGAAGTTCTTTTAACTTTACACAGTGTCAAAAAACGCAACACTTATGTGCATAATGCTTCAAAAGATGCGAGAAGCGAGTATAATGGTAACACATGATGGTCAAGCGCATGTTTACATTGAAAAACAACATAAAAGTAGAGTATATTAATATTAATCTGATCGTTTAATGGTTAATATCTGGATAACGAGCTGTGGGTGTCGGTTGAGAACATTTCAAGTCAGTTTAAAGCATTCAGCCACAAGAAACTGCAATGTTTGTAACTTTAAGAAAGATTCATTGCATGAATATAATGATTAAGTCTATACAGTGCTATTTTTCATTTAATTATTCAATCTGTTGAATCCTGAATACTGCTAGACTCCCAGAAAACCATAACTGTGATTTACTTTGTATCTTTGTTCTACTGTACTTATATTGTACTTATCACGGTGCTTCAAAAGATGCGAGACGCGAGTATAACGGTCACACACGATGGTCAACCGCATGTTTAGATTGAAAATCAATATAAAAGTAGCACAATAGTAAGGAAGAATACGCTCTATGTGAACTGACCCTTACTTCAGACCAACTGCTGCCGCATGTGCTGTCTTTATCCATGCCTCAGGAAGCAAAGCAAAGCTTGGGAACCATTGCAGCAATGAGATTCAGGGGCTTGAAAAAACATGCTGGCGAGAGAGAGAAGAAATCAGCATGGAAGAGAGAAATGTACTGAATCAGTGAGCTGATACAACCCTGCTTCTAAAAGACATGAGGAAAAAGTGTGTGCATATGTGCGTGACGTCTTCGGTTTGATGTGTCTGCAGCAGAAACCCTCAAGTGACATTTCGAGTCGAGTGCTGAGGCTTTATAAACGGTGAAAGTAAAACACTGCTCAGTTCGTCAACTCCAGCTCCTTAACTCACACTGACATTCCACATCTCACAGCGAGATTTTTGTTAGTCGTATTTTCTTTTTCCAAGGAGAGAAAAAAAAACTATGGTAAAGGTGGAGAGAGAAAAAGAAAGGGAAGAGTATGAGGATGTCTGAGGACCACAATTCTGACACTTCCCTGGAATTTGAGCAAGGGAATTGAATTAAGGATATACACTGCTGAGCCAAACACTTTGAGCAGTCGCAGGTAAAACTGTTGCTCTTCTCCCAAGAAGGCCACATATTAAGATCCGGGGGAATAAAATGCTAGGTAAGAGCGACTTTATCAAGGGTCAAATTGTTATGGCAAATAGTGTTGTCACGATACTGGAATTACCAATCGGTACTGAAGATTTCCCGCTAACATTTAATCCTTGTTGAGCACGTTCCTAAACAGCTCAACAGAAAAGACTGTGATTGGCCGTGAAGGTCATCATTTCACCACACTTCACCCCTGTTCACTGAGTGTACACAGATACAGGGACACTGGAGTGTTTCAAAGCTGCGAAGTTCAGCTGATTTTTGTATAAGCTGACATTTGAGCGATACGCTGATGAATCGACTGATCTTCGCAGCTTTGAAATGCTCCAGTCGCGTGTATCTGTGCTTATACTCGGTAAACAGCAGTGAAGTGAGCGAACTGGTCATGAATTTTGCGCTCGCGCTTCTTTGTTGTTTGTCATTGCTAGGCGGCCATCAACCGTTTTCTCAGAGGATGACAAACTAACAAAGCATTGCTGCAGCTCTGATATGAGTTTTATTTATGGAGAAATTTAAAAAGCACTGCAGCGTTTGGGTGTTCTGTGTTTGTCTGAGATAATTAGCCTACAGTTATTACTGAAATGTGTGTATTCCATACAAAGTATGAAGCTGATCGGTCAGTTCTTGTTACGTGACTCACGGTGCGACATTCTGAATAGTCGACTAGGTGCGCCTGGAATATGCAAGCCTCGTCGCTCCCAATATGCGCACAAAAACCACGTGCCTCCATTGGAAATGGCAAACTTCTGCACACAAAAGACGCGATATGTGAACAGCCTATTTCACGGCAGTGTAACAAAGAGGTCTATGATCTATGCATGGCAAAAATAATCTGTGGGTACGTAGAAAAGTACACGCAACTACTTCGGATATGTGGTCGAGCAAAACATCGGAGACTTACTTGCGTTTCACTATCTGCGCACACACACACATAGTAGACTGTTGATTTGTTTTGCCGTAGGTCTGTTCTAGAGACAGTTTGTCACACCTTTACTAGGGTGATTTTTTATTTTTTACCTTATGTCTGTTTTAGAGACTTGTTACAGGACTTTGATAAAGATTTCATTGTTTTCCTTTGGACATATATGTTTCAGATTCACACTGTAAAACATCCGTGGGTGTCAAAATCCTGATTAAAATTGAAATCGCAATATTGTTCAAGAAAATCGTGATGGGTTTCTCTTGCCCATATCGCAGAGCCCTAATGTGAACATTGTGATATCGATGCTGAAACCCTACATTGTGCAGTTGTAATTCAGTGATTACTCGAAATCATTCAAATTTTATTTTAGTGGAAAAATGGCACGCCTCAACACTATTATGGGTGATGAATGGAAATGATGCACAGCCAGTAGACTGACTAGCTCTACCTACCTTATTCATCCTTTTAAATAAAGAAAGGAAAAGGGGGAATCTGTTCAGTTCGAAAGACCTGCGTGAGTAATCCATCATGAAGTCAAAGTGCTCTGCATTTACTACAGGAACTCTTAAATGTGGAGCTCTTAAATGCCAAAGTCAGAACTTTGTCTAATTAACATAACCCACCTGTAATTACACAAGAGTGACTTTAACGCTCTGCTGATATGAAATGGCTCAGAAAGCCAATATATTTTTATGGCATTAAAATATGTGGATGTCAGAGGCATTTAAATATAACACAACAGTTGACATTCTACATCCCAGCGCCGGCTGATTAACCTGTCTGCATGAGAGCGCGCACGTCATTGCTCTTAATCGCTGCACTGTGCCGCAGTCTGCTGACACATTAGAAATGTCAGTGTTCAACTGGACCACTGATTTTTCTAATTATATTAATGAGAGATTTTAAAATAACGGAGAGTACGCAGGTCTGCAAAGTGACATGTTTCTCAATCAAATATCAACGATTTTCCGATTACTTTTTCCAAGTTTCTGTCTACAAGCAAACGTTAATTAGCATATACCAGATTTATGAAAAACAAAATACTCCCTCACCATCAAATACCGCTCCAGAATGCACTTAATATACAAATAATATATTGTATCTGCAACGTTAACATTAATTTGAATGGAGCACTCCAAATAAACAACAACTAGCAACTTTAGTGTTGACTAGCAGCATCAGCTGGCTTTACATCATCCTGTTAATGCACATTTTAAAGCATCACATGAGAAACGAGTGATGGAAATGACAAATTTCTAATAAAAAATCCCTTAATTTAAGTTTTTATGCTCACTTGAGTTGATTTTGGACTTGTGTGAAAAATGGTTCACGTGATTAATGGGAGATGAAAAGGCATTAGCTGAAAATACTGTAACGTAGCGAACATTACACCCACATGACTTATCAGTGTTTCTGCTGATGGTGCCTTGTTTACTGTTGGTTGCTAGGTTACCAATACTACAGTCAGCTGCTCTAACGACTGGATGGAAAGGCGTCTAATTCAGTTTTCTTTTTTTTTATGAAATTTTGAAAAGATTTGCTTCACATTAAGATGGAAACATGGATATCATCTAGTTGAGTAATCTCATGCATCCATTGCTAATATTCGAAAAAAGCACAATGAAGCCTTTCACAACGAAATTAACAGTATGCGTAATAATAAAAGAAAGACTTAAAAAAAATGTAACAACTGCTAATCAACTGGAATTCTGACACCAAAGGAATAAAGAGTGAAAAACTGATCCAAGTGTGAACAGAACGAAACAAGAAACTAAATAATCCCGGATTACGTGAACCAAATGATTCTGAAATCATTTACAATGTTTAAAAGCTCATGAGTAGGGCCTCACACAATCAGCAGACTTTTTAAGCTATTTCTGAAAAGGATATTGTATTTAAAAAAAACTAATGCAGAATAATTTTTAAAGTATAGTATAGTATAGTATAGGGCTGCAGCTACCGGGTATTTGAATAAATAATTGATATAACATTGTAATCGATCAATTAATCGAATAAGCCTTTTCCATTTACTTTAAAGATCTTGTAAATGCAACAGAAAAGTAAAAGGTGTATAAAAGCCAATCACAGATACACACTATATACACTACCTGACAAAAGTCTTGTGGTCTATCCAAGTTTTAGGAACAACAAATAATACGTCTAGACCTCTAGTTGATAACTTGGTATCAGAAGTGGCTTATATGAAAGGCAAAGGCCTCTAGATTATGCTTATTTTACCAAAATAAAATATGATCATGCCTTGATTTTTAATGATTTAATTAGGACAGTAAGGTCTGACTATGCTTAGACAAAAGTCTTGTCACTTAACAGAAATAATGTACAGTATAGAATATAAAGTCATGGTGCAGTGGGGAAAAAAAAAATATTGTGTATGACTCCCATGAGCTTGAAGGACTGCATCCATACATCTCTGCAATGACTCAAATCACTTATTAATAAAGTCATCTGGAATGGCAAAGAAAGCGTTCCTGCAGGACTCCCAGAGTTCATCAAGATTCTTTGGATTCATCTTCAATGCCTCCTCCTTTATCTTACCCCAGACAGGCTCAATAATATTCATGTCTGGTGACTGGGCTGGCCAATCCTGGAGCACCTTGACCTTCTTTGCTTTCAGGAACTTTGATGTGGTGGCTGAAGTATGAGAAGGAGCGCTATCCTGCTGAAGAATTTGCCCTCTTCTGTGGTTTGTAATGTAATGGGCAGCACAAATGTCTTGATACCTCAGGCTGCTGATGTTGCCATCCACTCCGCAGATCTCTCACACGCCTCATACTGAATGTAACCCCAAACCATGATTTTTCCTTCACCAAACTTGACTGATTTCTGTGAGAATCTTGGGTCCACGCGGGTTCCAGTAGGTCTTCTGCAGTATTTGTGATGATTGGGATGCAGTTCAACAGATGATTCATCAGAAAAATCTACCATCTGCCACTTAACTAGAAGTCAAGTTATAATTCGATGACAAGACTTTTGTCAGGTAGTGTACAGTTTCTGTACCTGAACGCTGTTTGACTCTCTTAAAAGCTACAAAGCACTTTTTAACGTTACTTTTTTCGTTGCTCTATTGTAATTATTTAGCTTGCAATTTGTTTATTGTTGTTTTATACATGATTTACACCCTTGCAAAATCACCCCAATCAATCTAAATTAAAGTATTTTTGCAATTGTATTTATATCGCAATATTCATATCGCAGAAAAACAAAATATCTCAATGTCTGATTTTTTCAATATCGTGCAGCACTAATCCCAATTACTATCGACTATTGGAGATGCACACATCGCGAAATCGATGCTAAAACTAAATATTGGGCAGCCCCAGCGCTTTCCCTCTTCATCAGTTTCTCTGCACCACTGCGCTCTTTGGAGGAGAAACGATGTGGCAGAAATGGTAACTCCAGGAGTTATTCAACAGATGTTCCCACAGTCTGCGTCTCAGCGACTGCTTTAATTAGGAAGGGCTCTCTGTGAGCTCCGAGCTACAGACGGACATATTGAGAATTATTACTGTGCTGAAAGAATAAAAGGAGCAGGGAATGAGTAGATGTGGAATAAACAGAAAACAAATCAACTGTTTTCCAGGTTTTACGCACCGGCAGTCAGGAAGCAGACAGACGCGGTAAGGTTTGTTAAGAGAGTTTCTGGAAATCCACCGTGACAGACTGTAGCATGTATAAAACCACTGAGGTATGAGAAGCAAAGCTGAGCACTTCCAAAAAAAGATCAGTTCTAGCTTGCATATTTATGGCCCCGGATCACAAAACGTACATTGTATGGGTTAAAATGACCAGTTTATCTTCTTTTATGCCAAAAAGCATTGGAATATTAAGTAAAGATGAAGATATTTAGTATAAATACCATAATTTTAGTATAAGAATACCAGTAAATTAGCAGTTTTTTTGTATTTTGTGATTCATGTTTTTATTTTTGCAAATGTATTTATGCTTTTGAATTGCATTATGGGACCTTCATCTTTCTTCCAAAAACTTATAAACTTAGTTCAAAAAAATGACTTTTGTTGACACTTTATTTACTGGTTTAAAGTGATATTTTGTCTGGGTTGGTGTTGTACATCAGTGGTCCCCAACCTCCGGGCAATCAATTGGTACCGGGCCACACAAGAAATCATTTATTATTTTGGTTTTATTTATTATCGGAGTCTGAACGATCTTTTATTTTGAAAAATGACAGTATCCTCTCGCTATATCTCGGTCACTTGAGCGCCAAAATTTAACCCACAAGCTAGCAACATGAGTAAGAAACAGACGTTTTTGGACAGTTTCCTTGCATAGAGGAAAAGGCCCAGTGAAAGACCCACGAACTGCCAAGGAATGAATCCGCAACCTTTTTGTCAACAAATCAGGTGAATCCAGCATCCACACGGCGGCTTTAGGGGCCGTTCACATATTGTGCGATAGTTCGCTATTTCCAATAGAGGCGCGTGACTTGCATGCGCATATTGGGAACGACACGTTCACGCCTTCCAGGTGCACCCAATTGAAAACATCTTTCAGAATGCCGCAAGCAAGAACTGACCGATCAGCTTCATACTTTGTATGGAATATACACATTTTGGTAGACTAGTTACTTCAGACAAACACCCAAAACACTGCTTGTATAAAACTTGTATCAGAGTTACAGCAATGTTTTATCAGCTTGTCATCCTCTGAGAAACCGTTGATGGTCGCCTAGCAATCTACGTAGAACCACACCCCCCAACTTTATGAAACATCAACTTAATATGAAAACTGTTAACTAACAGATATTATTAACCGTATCAAAACTCAATTTCTGATCAGTAATATGCGTTCCTAAGAGCTATATTTTGGACAGCTTTAAAGGTGATTTTCTCAATATTTCGATTTTTTTGGAACAATCAAATTCCAGATTTTCAAATAGTTTAGTATCTCGGCCAAATATTGTTTTATTCTGAAATTATCATTTACGGATGCAACGATTACAGATTTTGGTGTACGATTAGTCTGAGGAATAATCGCGGTTTCATGGTTATCTCGATTATTATTCATTCGTTTCAAAACATTACTCGTTTTTATTTTTTAAAGTCTCATTTATTGCTGCTCAGTAACCAAAAATTACAGCACAATGTAATAATACTAAACAATAGTCCATTTCTCTTTGGACTTAAAAAAATAAGTGAAATGGGTTTCTGGCATTTAAACAGAAGTAATAATTTTACGCTGAAAATAAATGACAGAACAACGAATGTAAAAATAATTAAATGAAAATATGATTAATGCTCCCACAGCATTCTTTTAACTAGGTGTGCCTGGAAAGCGTGAGCGTGTCATGCCGCATGCCAGTCGCTTTTTTTAGTTGCAGCAGTTTTCAGAACTGCTCTAGTTCTCCTTTCAGAAACGCGGTGTTGAGATGCCTTTAGGATTAATTAAGTGACGACTTAAAGCGGGGTTAATGGTGGAATCAGTTAATTGTTGCATGCCTAATATCAATGCATATCATACACTATCAAAACGTGTCCCAAACCCTATATCCCATCTCAAGAGCACCACAAGTGTTCTTTAATACATTATCAACACAGTAAGTACATAGTACTTTTTTTTTGCTGCAAGTACATAGTAGTTAAGGCCACCTAATATAAAGTGACCCACATTACACATCCAGTCAATCACTCTTCGAAGTTTCCCCAGAAATGAATAAGAAGCGCTGTAAAGCAAATGCTACTTGACCTGAACGTACTTGATGATTATATTGTGAAATGGCTATTATTTCAGTGCAAATTCATTCCATAATGATAAATACATTTGAAGTCGTGTGTTTAATGGAATGTTAAATCGTTAAACAATCTCCTGTAACCTCACGAAAGCCAATTATACAGTGTAATGAAGCCTCTCTTTCATTGACATACACTGAATAAAATTTGAATTGTATATTAATGACTCAATTCGCTTAGATGGATTATGCCCGTCACCCTGGATTAACACTAGCCTTGTGATGGTATCAAATTTTCTTGTTGTGATTAATTGGCAAAAAAAGTAGGAGCCTAATTGAAGCCTTAAAGCAGTGTTAATGAGCAACAGCCCTTTAAGTAGTTAAATAACTTCCAGTCAATATTTCAGAATGTAGTAGGTCAGATTAACATGTGAAAATGTCTCCTTTTATGAACTCCACGGCAAATCCAATCAGAAAATTTGTTAAAAAAAACATTTTAAATACACTTTAAAGAAACTCTGGGTTCCACACAATCGATTTGTGTTGGGAAAACATGAAGGAATTAAGTTAACTTATTAGTTTTTACAAATTTAAGTGGGTTGAACATTAAACAATTAAGTTGTCCCAACAAAATCTCAAGAATTGTGTTGTTTCAGCTCATTTTAAATAAGTAGTTTGAACAAGCCACAAAAAAATATTGTTTTTAGTGTAGTTTAAATAATAAATAATGATTCACAATACTTTGAAGTGCCCACGATATCAATATTGTGCATGTTTGTTATCATGATATACTGAATAACGTCATACGTCTAATTCACTGATATCACTTTTTGCCCAAAGCAATCCTGAAAATAAGGCTCTCTGAGAAGCGAGCTTCCTTAGTGAATAAAAAAAAACGTCTTCATTTTCGAGAAGGTTTATTGATTTATATCTGTCTGTTTATACAAAGGCTTTCAGAGCGTGTGATGGGTGCAGAAGACATGCTACGAGGATGATGGAAAGTGCTACGCCATGAAAAACGCTTCATGACAGACATCGATCCCTCCACTAGATTTGAGTGCTTGAACTCAATTGGCCTTTATTATGAACTTCCTAACTGTGGGAATATTCAGACACGAGGGTAGGGGCTGCTGGAGGCGTCCAGAGTCACCGCGGTCCACCAGCGCTGCCAAAAACCTCCTTCCAGCAGCGACAAATGAGTGGCCACTCTACAACACCCAAAACATTTTCTCATGGAAGGAAGCAGATGAAGTGTGTAATTTCTGTGGCACTCACAGAACCAAGCAGAAATGCAGTCTGTTTGTTTGAGCGGGCCAACTGTGCTGGACATAACAGCGTTAGCGGTTAGCATTAGCCAACAACGTTTAGGCCCAGTCCACACAAACACGGGGGATTTCAAAAATCGCTGTTTTTTTAGCTATTTCTTTGTTCACTAGAAAACTCAGTGTCAGATGATTAAAAACAAACCTTTCTGAAAGCTCTGTGCCGTGAAGATCAGTCGATTCATCAGCGGATCACTCGTATGTCAGCTAGGGGTTGCACCGACTTGTCGACTAATCGACTAGTCAACTTTAATGCTCTGCCGTGATGCTTTTAGACTAGTTGGCGCAGGGCAGATAACATGTTTTTGACCTGAACTACATGGCAGCTTTACACACTAAAATGGTTCACTGAATGAAACTGCCCTGAGATTATTTAAAGTCATTTTTCAAATGTTATTTTTCTTATGTCAGCATCAAAGAATCACGCAAACTTTGAGTGAAACAGTCAAACAGATGCCAGTTAAATCGATCCATGCAAATACCCTAGAGCAGATGCTAGCCAATCACGTTTACACAACCCTGGAAAAGTATATGTTATTAGCTGTTGCCCTTTAAGAAAGCATAGACACGTACATACTTTGTGAATGAACAGTGAAGCGCGCAGAAACAGTGTAGTGCGCAGCTGCGGAAGTGAACGCGGTTAACATCTGATAACCAAGATGAGCCAGTAACATCCAACTTGAGCAGGATTTTGAGCAGCTTTCTAGCACGCACCATCATAGCGGTAAAATATGCATCCGAGCAAGATTCTGACAGTGTAATAAGGCTTAACTTTATAGCCTTCGTCTTTCGTGCGTTATGTTGTTATGAATAACTTCACATGAATCTGTGCGCTGACGTATGCATTATTTCTGCCCTAAAATATGTTAATTGTTACATTCTTACTAGAACGTGCAGTGATCAGTGTGTTGACTGCATTTATTTAGCAGAAAAATTAGCCCGGGTGCTAATGTTGCATTGGTAACGAAATGAAAGGGTTGACAACGCATTTGTTTTGCACTAAATAAACATTGTCATTGGTAATGTTGCATTGTTTTTGCAACGTTGTTATGAGCTGTCAAACAGCATGTGTATATATTTCCTATGGCATTCAATGTGGCATTTTGCAAAACATTTGCATGTTGTGTTTTCTTGATGATGTCACCAGCGACTAGTCGACTATTTGATAACGTAAAAGTTGACTTCCAAAAATCTAAAGTCATTCACAATCAGACCAGCTGATCTTCGCGGCTTTAAAATGCTCCAGTGTCGCTTTATCTGTGTTTATACTCAGTAAACAGCGGTGAGTTCGGTGAACTGATGACCTTCACGGCCAATCACAGTCATTTCTGTTGAGCACTTGTAAACAATGGCAAATCAGCGCTGTTTAAGAACGCGCTCAACAGTGCTTATATGTAAGCGGGAAACGTTTTTTTAAATTACAGTATCGATTGGTACCGAATTCCAGTATCGTGACAACACAAGGGTACAGTGTGGTCTTGTGGCCACTACAACCAGAGTTGTTGTTCATGACGTCAGCATGCATGCTATTTTCTCCTTTCTGATTGGCCAACATTGGGTTCACACCAGACGTGGAAGACACGATTGAGGCAAATTCCACACATTTGTGGAAAACACGTTGCATATTCCATGTCTATCACACATACGCATTGACTTGTATGCAATGTACTCGCGCAAATACTTAATTCAGAGTTTGGTGGGAATCGCCACCTGTTGGTTTGGCATGCCTTTAACACTAGAACCACCAGGGGGTCGCTGTATACCTAAAAGTGTCAGTGCAGGTCAATTCTACCCACGCTCAAATTCTGTTTAGAAATGGCACAAAAACAACCCTATTCTGCCACAGAAGTGTCTGGAGTGATGAAATTATAACTATATTAAACTATCAACTAAATTATTGTCCTGTTTCGTTCGAGCCTTTTTTAAAGCAGGCTACAGTTACACTTTCAGAACGCAAAGAAAGCTAAACAAGTCAGAAATGAAAACAAAAATTACAAGTAAATACAATTTTGGGTGATGTAATATTATAATAGTCGTTCATCATATATGACTAAAACAGCCTATAGACAATAATGAAAAACGGTAATTTATCACACTGCTTTATGTATGTTGCGATGACAGATTCAAGCGCATCATCTAATAAATTATTATTGATTTGTATAGTCTTATAATTTGTGTGAACAATGCCAATGAAGTTTGAACATTCATGAGTTGGCTGAAACATTTAAATTTGATCGTGTGTTGCATCTCGGAGGCTTTGGATGACTGTCGGATGAGCCGTCAGATACCGATACGACCTGGATGCATACCTTATTTCCATTCAATTAGATTCACCATCATTCATGGCATTTTGTGGTTCTACCACTACAAATTGCCTTATTTTACTTATTACGACTATTTATTAACCACTAATTCAGTGAGTGAAAGTGAAAGTCATTGGCGAGCAAGTTCAAACATAGCGCATGAATACAGGCATTATAAAGCGGGTGAATTTGAACAGCGCTGACGCTTATAAGTGTAAATGCCCCATTTAAACAACTTTTAATGCCTGGAAACTATAAATGAGACCATTTTAGTAAAAGTCAACGGCTGGGAGGCTTGAACGTTTTATTGAATGTTTTATATCGTGGCAGTTCTAGTGTTAACATGCAACACAGTGCGTTTTTATGTGGACAGAGATGGCGGGGAAATCTCAGTTTTTATAAAAATACCTGTTTACATGTGGACATGGCCTAACAGTTAGAGCAAAAGAGTAGTTCCAAAACGCGGATTTGCTCTGCAACTCCTGGAAATCAATTCAGCTCGCTTCCTCTTCCAACAGTCTTGACATTTCTATCATCGGTCACTGTCAGGAATGTGATTCTTCATGACGGAAAACAACAGAGAGAGAGAGAGAGGCAGGCTGGTAAATCTGGACAGTCTCAGCCCATGCCATGTTGGAGCTGAATGCCAGGAAGTCCCAGAAGAGCTCGATGTATGAATGCAGACAGAGCTCGGGGCAACAGTGAGTGGTTTCCTGTGCCTGTGAATCAAGCTTCCGAAGAGGGAGGGGGATTCAGTCCTGAAGCTTCTCTCCCACACTCTGGAGGATCAGCGGGCTTCTGTGGTCAGGTTTGTAAATACAAACCCCATGCCGTGAATGGCAGTCCTGACTACACAGACCCTCTTTCATCAGCGCTACAATATTGCCAGTGAACCCCAGGAGTCATGTGGGAAATGTAGCGTCGCTTCATATAGGAATCACCTCTGAAAATACCTTAGAGACACACAGAGAATATTAGACACGGACACTTGTAATCCTGAATGGAGCCCTTTCATTTATTGCCTTTAGATGGTTTCATTTATTTCCATACCTGCAGGCAGAAGCCAGTGTAATGCCCCAGCTCAATATTCAGCCACAAATGGGATTTTGAATGCTCAAAGCGTAGAGAAAACAAGATATCATCTGTGTGTCTATATTAGGGCGGCTCGATTATGGGAAAAATCATAACCACGATTATTTTGGTCAGAATTGTAATGACGAATATTTCAAACAATTATCAGTGGGCCATATGTCCAAGATATATTTATATGTCATTAGGGATGCCCCAATTCTCAATATAATATTGAACCGTTCGGTACGACATCCACGATTCAATATGGGCTTGTGAATTGCGTTTTTTCGGTTTTACGTTTAAATAATTGATGTGTGTTTTATTTCTCTCTGAATTGACTGTTTGTGTGTGTCTACGAGCTGAGATGAGGAAACTCCTCCCCGCGAGTAAATATTCAATCACTGTGCTCTAAAGTATGGGGGCGCTTACCATCATTCCACACTTTATCATGGTGAGTGGCGGTGAAGTGAGGCAACAGTACGAGGAAGCGCCGGCGTCTTTCAAATCCGCCGTGTGAGGACATTTCGGTTTTGCCGTTGAGTCTAATGCCAGAGCAATAGCACTGTCTGAAGGCAGGATAGCAGAGAAGGCAATAAAGTCCCCCAAAAAACAACAATCCCTCGCTGAATCCTTCCAGCAAACATACCCAACTGGTTCCGAGAGACACATAAAAATAACAAAGGCAGTGGGGGTGTTCAGTGTTAAAGATTTGCAGCCGTTTTTGGTGATTGGAGATGCGGGCTTTTGTCATCTTATAAAAGCACTTTTGTCATCTTACAGACTACCGTCTCGCACCTTTTTCAGCATAGAGATAATTACGATGGTTTATGTTTCTTAAGTACAAATATGTTTATTTGAAATTGTCAATTTATGTTTATTAACTTCACGTGTATGTTTATTTTCAAAATGTTGGAATTTGTGTTCCCCAGTTTGTACATGGGCTACCAGCAGCTGCGAGACTTCAGTGTCATTCATTCATTCATTTCCTTTTCGGCTTAGTCCCTTTATTTATCAGGAGTCACCACAGCGGAACGAACCGCCAACTTATCCAGCATATATTTTACGCAGCGGATGCCCTTCCAGCTGCAATCCAACACTGGGAAACATCCACACACACTCATTCACACACATACACTACGGACAATTTTAGCTTACCCAATTCACCTATAGCGCATGTCTTTGGAATTGTGGGGGAAACCGGAGCACCGGAGGAAACCCACGCCAACACAAGGAGAACATGCAAACTCCACACAGAAAAGCCAACTGACCCAGCCGGGGCTCAAACCAGCGACCTTCTTGCTGTAAGGCGATCGTGCTACCCACTGCGCAACCGTGACCAATTTCAGTGTAAAAAAATTTTTATTACACAATACACTAGGAACTAGTGTACTTTTCTGGGCTTTTAAGTAAAATAAAGGGGTATTGCAATAATACCACATCAAAAATGTTCATATTCTCGTGAACAACTCATTTAAAGAACGCTGTTTTGGTCTGAACTCTATCCACAACTCCAGACACTGGATTTAGCCTACGTGTCAAGTACAGGTCAGGCTCGCGTTTCTTCATGAGGACAGAAAATGCAAAACTGTCTCACTAGTGAAATGCCAAACACTGTGTCAACTGGAAAACCTAAGCTGCACCTGCAACATAAGCTCTGGGGCAACACTGACTGAAATAGGCCATTCTGTCTATGTGAGCTAAATACAGCCTCCTATAAAGGTATCAAACACCAGTATGACCTTTTAGTGAATGACAGGACTTACAAAACCCAAGCGCTAAAGGCTCAGGAACAAGAGATATTAATTATACCTTCACGAAAATGTCCACTGGGGATAAAAATAGAAAAAAAACGTGCTGACGTCAGGAGAAAAAACTGTGCAAGACACTGAAGGAGGAACAGGAAAGAGGAAGACGGAGATATGAGTCAATGAACCGCCTGTCGTGAGCTGGAGGATCATTGAGATGACGTACTAAAGAGGCGCAAAAGCAATCGACGTGTCACGTTTTTGGGATCTTTAGATGATGCAGCTGGATTTTCGCTTAAAAGGTTAGTTCACCCCAAAAATTTTAAATGACATTATTTATTATTAGGGGCCTCACGGTGGTGCAGTGGGTACACGATCGCCTCACAGCAAGAAGGTCGCTGGTTCGAGCCTCGGCTGGGTCAGTTGGCATTTCTGTGTAAAGTTTGCATGTTCTCCCCGTGTTGGCGTGGGTTTCCTCCGGGTGCTCCGGTTTCCCCCACAAGTCCAAAGACATGCAGTATAGGTGAATTGGGTAAGCTAAATTGGCCGTAGTGTATGGATGAGTGTGTATCGATGTTTCCCAGTGCTGGGTTGCAGCTGGAAGGGCATCCGCTGCGTAAAACATATGCTGGATAAGTTGGCGGTTCATTCTGCTGTGGCGACCCCTGATAATTAAAGGGACTAAGCCAAAGGAAAATTAATGAATGATCCAAAAATGGAAAAGCTTGTGAATCAAACAAAGTGACTTGTGAAATCTGCATCAATACCCAGTCCTAGTAAACAAAGACAATTACTTTTTTTTTTTTTTTGGTGAACTGTCCCTTTAACAATGCATAATAATGAAGCAGAGAGACATGCGATGCCGTCCACACGCAAACAGACTTGCTGAAATATGGAGCGTGATGAAATGTCCTCGAAGACCAGCAGCACTTTTCAGAAGAAAACGCAGCAGGACGCTTCAATGTAAGTGCCTTGAAGACAATTCTACTAAGTAGATCAGCCTGGACCTGATGTGGTCTGGAAATCGGTGGTCTGCGGGACTCTTTATGACCCAAGTGCTGAAGCAGTGGGCTACAGCCACCTGCCACTGAGAGATCTAAATAAGCTAAGCCCTTTCGAGCAGCTGGTGTGTGCGCAGTCTGGCCTCGTGTGGGGTGGGGATTAGCGCTCTGGTTTCTCCGAGCACCACATGCAAAAACAAGAGCAGGTAAGAGAAGAAACAAACGAGGAGGAACAGGAGAGTGATGGAGTTTTGAGCTCACAGGAAAGCAAACCGGTCCTGATAAAGGACAGTCTGGCTCCTTGGATACAGTTTATTGGGTTTCCAAGGTTTTCCAGTTGAGAAGGCTACAGACATAAGCATGTTTTCTTCCTAATGTATGGTACAAGCAACCAGTGCTCCTTATATGATCAAAAATGCGAGTAAATTTTACTTGGTTTTTTAATAAATGGTTAGAAAAATTCCCCAGTGATGGGTTGCGTAAAACATAGGCTGGATAAGTTGGCGGTTCATTCCGCTGAGGCGACCCCTGATGAATAAAGGGAATAAGCAGAAAAAGAAAATGAATGAATGGTTAGAAAATATTCAGTTACTTTACTTATTAAATTCATTATTTGAATTAGTATAAAATATACCATTTTTAAAAAGATGAATTTTGAAACCCATAGAAACGTATGTTGGCTTTGAATGGAGCTGTGAAGAAATGTTCGAGAAACCAATTCAAGATGCAACTTCTGAGAAATTTCAGTATGGAAGTTAAGAGAGGATAGCGATGCAATTTTCAAAATCATCACAAAATAGATCTCTCGAACGGCGCTAAAGCAAAACAACGCTTCACAAACATCACTTAAAAGTTCAGCATAAAAAAAAAACAATTTAATGTGGAGGAAATTCATTTCAGGGTGAATTTTGGTACTGGAAACTGGCACATGCTCTCTTTTCTGTTAAGTGCTGACCTATTCAAGCTTATTTGGTCATTATGGGTAAATGGTTTAAACACCATTGTGTGGCAACAGTGTGTGAATATAGCCAGCCTCTAATGGTAAAGAATAACTAATTCAATTATTTATAATCACACTTGATAAAAACAGTCTTCAGAAACACTTTGATTGACATTTTCACTTTGTATGCGTTATTAGAGGGGGAACGCCCCGCCCATTAGTGACTATATCTCCCTCATTAGCATAAACAGCTCTGAGTGAGAAGCAGCCGTCTGCCATTATGGTGCGTTCACACTAGCCGCGAATGAAGCGTCAAGCGCAAGTGATTTACATGTTAAGTCAATGCAAAGATGTGAATAGATATCCTGCAGCGTGGTCCGCGCAAATGATGAGATTTGCGTGAACGAAGCAGCGCGAATTGAGTGTTTTGCTCTTTTGAAGCACAAATTGCTTGAGTTGGAAAATCTGAAATTTAGCGGACATTCGGCAGCGCTAACCAATCAGAAGCTTGCTATTGTAGGGGGTGATTATGACGAATCTGTGTCTGTTGTGAAGTCAATTTGATGCCCGAATGAAGCAAGTAAACTCAAAATGTTCACGCGCCTATTTACACACGAATAGCGCGATTTATTTGCACATGCCGTGTCTGGTGTGAGCACAGCATTAGAGTTTTCAACGTCAGCAACTAAGAGGATTACAAATGTGGAGTTTTAGAATGCGCAAATAAACACTGTCGTCTCCATAGACGGCCTTCATCTAAGACATTTTCAGTTTTTCACAGAGATAACGTCCTGTTTTGAATCTGCCGCTATGCTGACACACAGGCATTTGTAGCTCCGCCCTCTTTTAAAAAAAAGACCATAATCTCATTTGAATTTAAAGCGACAGTCACCAAAACAGCGCAATTAGGCTCAAAGCCTAAAAGGGTCAGTTTCAAAGAGCAATAACACATTATTTGTGTGGTATTTTGAGCTGAAACTTCACATACACACTCTAGGGACTTATTTTACAGCTTGTAAAAAGTGGCATAATAGGTCCCCTTTAAAGAGATGAAAATGGAGGAAAGAATCAGCAACCTGCGTCTGCGGTGCACTGAGAAGAAAAGGTGCAGGCTATATTGCAGGTCGTGGATAATTGGATTCAAGCTACAAACATAAAAACAGACTTGACAGGCTGACAATGGGAGCAAGCAGGCGGAGGGTAAATTTGCACAAGAACTAAATGCTGGTTACTGAGGAGCGCCGTTTCCATCAGCATGGGAGTTCGGCCAAGCAGAGGAATGTTTCCACACGACTCTCGCTCCCTCCCGTAAAAAAAAAATAAAAAGATTTGAGCAAATTCCAGAGGAGCTTCCAAAGCACTGCAACATGTAGGCCGCACAAACGCAAATCCATGCAGAAAATTCAGTACGACAGCTTTAAAACATTGCAAATAACGTAAAGGAAAGAGCGTGCTGCTTTCAAGGTGTAGTGATAACCATAAGCAGTACAAAAAAAAATTATTAAATAGTGCTACCATGATACATACAGCTGAAGTCAGAATTATTAGCCCCCCCTGTATATTTCCCCCCAATTTCTGCTTAACGGAAAGATTTTTTTTCAACAAACATAATAGTTTTAATAACTCATTTCTAATAACTGGTTTCTTTTATCTTTGCCATGATGACAGCACATAATATTTGAATAGATATTTTTCAAGATGCTAGTGTTCAGCTTAAAGTGATATTTAAATATTTCTTAAGGGGGCTAATAATGTTGACCTTAAAATGTTTATTAAACAATTCAAAAGTGCTTTTATTCTAGCCGAAATGAACAACAGGCTCATTCTGCATAGGCCTATATACATTTCTGATGATGCCGTTCCATTTCGTAATTACCAGCTGACCGTTTACGTCGGAGGATTTGAGACGCAGAGTGGAGTTGATCATTATGACGGTTTTCAAGTCCGGCGAAGAAAGGTTCCAGAAGGCAGGTAAGACAAAAGCAAAAGCCAAAAAATAAAATAAACAAGTAAATAACAGGGTGAGAATGTGGTAAGATCTGAAAACGTGGTAAAAATCAAGGGCTTTTCTTTTTCTGGATTGCTTTTGAAAACACTGTCGGTTGGGTTTAGGGAAGTGGGTGTGCGGGACAAACGGTGTTTTTGAAAACATTATCAGTTGGGCTTAGTGAAGGAGGGTGGGCCAGTCGAACGGTCAGTCAGTCAGTCAGTCAGTGAGTCGACAGCACCCTCTGGTGGATTTATGCAAGAACAGCAGGCGCGAATGGCACTCGAGAGAGAAATTTGAGATCTCAAAAAGTGTACACAGCGGCCTCTGGCAGATTCGCGAAAACAAAAACTGCACAAATAAAAAACTAACCTCCTGGGACGTATTTGGCGTATTCAGAAATGTATACCAGGGTACGTAATCAGAATGAGGCTGGGTTAGAAATAAAACAAATAAGACTTTCTCCAGAAGAAAAAATATTATAGGAAATACTGTGAAAAATTGCTTGCTCTGTTTTCATATGGGAATATTTGACCAGAGAGCTAAAGATATTGATTACAACTGTACATTGTTTCCTTCCTGCAGGTTTGAATAAGACTAACCAACTGCAAACATCCAAACCAGTCAAGAATTCTATGTATTTCTGAGAAAAGTCACAGGTATACCTTCTGGTCCATACAGCGAAAACAACGGTTTAGTTTCTTTTAATAGAAGCATTCAAATGGTTGCTTCAAAAAAAGACTGACATCTTTCTAAGTGAAAGGCCACGCAGTGTGTGGGCAAAAGCTGATGAATAGAGTGTATCTGAAATTCTAAGCCAATTCCAACTGCCAAGGTCATCTCAAACAGCCCTGCTTTGTGTTGTATTTAAAGCAAAAAAAACTTTCACGGAACTAAATATGCATGTTGAAGATGACCATTAGAACAAGGATGCATGAAACACATTTAAGGCTGATTTATACTTCTGCGTTGAATGATCGGAGTGACCCTCGGCGCATGCCTTGTGCGCAGTCGTGCATTTATACTTCTGCGTGCTGTTTGTGTTGCTCTGCAGTAATACTTCCAAAACACTAGCTGGCGGTAAGTTTTTATGTTCCTCTGAGTCGAGTTTCTTGGTGGGTGTTTTGTTTTTTCTGAATGTTATTTTAAATGTACAAGTAGCTCAAACTCGCTTATTCAGAGGCAGGAACCGGCGGGAAAACAAAACAAAACATTCCATATCGAGCTCCCGCTTCACGGGACTCGACACTTGTAAACACTCGCCTCACGGCCCGCGGCTCTCAGAACCACCCACACTCGTCACCAATACCAAGCCAACCAATCACAGAGCTTGTGCAACGCGTCATTGCGACATGTAGTTACATTTTTTGAGAGGTGCACGTCAGTGTCGGCATCAGCCACAGCGAGGGATATGCAACCGGGCGAAGGCTGCACCGGACCATACAGGTGCGCTTGACGCAGAAGGATAAATCTGCCTTAAACAAAATCCACAGTAGGCCTGTCACAATCAATATATCGATGTATCGTGGAATAATTGGAGATGACCTCAATAATTTTTCCCATTGAAATATATATTTACAAATTCACAAATAACGTTACAGCTATTTTACAGTGACATTTACCTTCTACCTCACCGGTGTCAAAGTTTATAATAGGACATTTAATAGTATATATACCTATTTAACATCAAATTATAGAATCTAAATATCCTCAAGTATGATAAGTATTTTAAAGTGTTTATGGCTATTTGCATTATTATGATGTTATATAATCAATTCTACAATCAGTGGCATAAAATGAGCTCAAAATGGCAATTCTATGGTCACTAATAGGGATGCACGATACTGGAATTCGGTACCAAACCAATCGATACTGAAGTATCAACATTTGAGCGCTGTTGACTGCGTTCTTAAACAGCGCTGATTTGCCATTGTGTTTAAGTGCTCAACAGAAATGACTGTGATTGGCCGTGAAGGTCATCAGTTCACCGAACTCACTCCAGTGTCCCTGTATCTGTGGTTACACTAGTTAAACAGTGGTGAGTTCAATGAACTGATGACCTTCATGGCCATGCACAGTCATTTATGTTGAGCACGAGCACACAACGGCAAATCAGCGATGTTGAAGAACGTGCTCAACAGCGCTCAAATGTTAGCGGGAAACGTTATTAAAATTTCAGTATCGATTGGTAACGAATTCCAATATCGTGCAACCCTAGTCACTAACAGTAGAAAGAGCAAACAAAACCTGACAAACCGGCACAAAGCCTTTGATCATTATACCTTATTTAACGGAGGACGACTTAACGGCATCAATCGTCCAGTAATTATCGGACCTTTTCCCCAACTAAATGCTCCAGACTGCACACAAGCACATATCTCTTCAGCTAAGCCCAGCTACACACAGTGGCATTTGACAGAGTAATCTTTTAACAAATCCCTCCCCAAACATTTTCACACTGGCTGTTTCTTAATTGATAAACCTCCATGGGGGTCTGTGCTATCATACGACACGGCCTAGCACAAATCCAGCAGTCACTGGCAGCTTTAAGAGTCAGTGTGTGTGTATGTGAGGTGCTAACAGAGCCCACACGTTCAGCATTTGGAGCCAGATGAGAGAGAATGCAAAATGCTGCTAAAACCCAGAGGATGTTTTTAGTGAACCAACAACAACGCGAGGGAGAAAAGGTCACTGACCTTCAGCCTAGTATTTACTGCATCCGTCCATGAGAATTCAGTGAAAACTAAGTAAGCACATGCTATACAGGAACAGCCAATGTAACAGGTTTAAAATTATTCCGCCAAAACAACGCATTTTAGGCTAGCATTTAGCAAAAGAGAAGGGTTTAATTTGTGTTTATCCACACAATTTAGTTTTATTTACACAATTTTAGCCTTTACACGTGGATTTCCTTCCTGACAACAATAATTTGAAGTCCAAACTTCAACAATCAATTGCACTACCATCAATTGTTATAAAACAATAGATTCTAGGCTAGCATTTAGCAAAAGAGAAGCGTTTATTTAGTGCTTCACTGATGATGGGGTTTTATTCACACAATTTAGACAAACCAAACACAAAACAGCAGTGTATGATGCACTTCATCTTGCAAGAACAGTACTAGGGCTGCACAATATATCGCAAATGTATCGTTATCGCGATAATAGTTTCATAGTATCGCAGACATGTGCGATGAATTAATTTTATGCAATTGGTTGATTTAAATTTGAACAATCAGATGGGGCCTTACTATCTTTATCCCCGTCTCCCCAGTAGTTGCTGTTCTGCTATTGGTTGGAGCGGCCCAAATTGAACCCAAAGTAGAAAATACGCAGGAGAGCAGCGAGCCCCACTGGTGAGAGTGTTTAACATGTGTCGAATCCCGTGGAGGAGCTTCAGATGGAAACTTTTGTTTCATGTTTACTTTATTATTAAAGTTGTTGCACGTTCTCTGGGTCACTAGTTGTACAGCAAGTTAGCATTACAGGTATTTTGAGTCTAAACAAAACACCCCCAAAAACATGGAGCATGGAACATAGAGACCCCACTGGCAGCTAGCGTTTCGGAAGTGTTATCACAGAGCAACACAAACAACCTAGAAGTATAAATACACAGCATTTACCCAAGGCATGCACCGTGGGTCATGCCGATCACTCGATGCAAAAGTGTAATTCAGCCTTAAAGGTCCCATGAAGGTCTTTGAAATGTGCATTTTTTTTATTCAATGTTTGAAGTAATCTCAACAAAAAAATAAGGAGAGGGTGGGACAGAGTAGCTCCTCCCCTTTAAAAAAAACAGCCAATAGCGTTTTGTTTTTGTCACAACTCTGCCAGAGTGGTTGAGATCAAGCGCATCAAATGAAAAGCAAACGAGTAGCATCTTGAAGGGGGCGGGGCATATCAGATACTAGAGAGCATTTGATTGGTCAAGAATTGATGAGAAAATGAAGTTTGAGGTGACGTGAAACAAATTGTTGATTTATTTAGGGGAAGTGACAAACTGCAAGCTTTGCACGTAGGGCTGGGCGATTAATCGAAATCCACACTCAGAACCTATAATTGATCAAATTTTTCAAAGTCAATTTTTAAAATTACTTTCCTTACCGCGTGTGGAGTCACGTGACCCCACTCTGTTAACACTGAGTGTCCGCCGCAGCCTTCACACGGTCGCATACCTGCGCACATCTCAAAAGATTTAACTACACATTGCACGTTTGCAGTACATTGACGATGATTAGAAGCTGCGCCAGAAAAGTCTTCAGACAACATATTTTTCTTTGCAATAAAATGATTATTTACATTCAAATATTTGTTTACAGAAGATTCAAGAAACGCACTGTTAAATATTATTTACAGGATATACTATTATAAGAGGTATTTTATTTAGAAGAGATGCTGCTTATTTTATACTTTTAACATGAAAAACATAATATTCATTCATTCATTTTCATTTCAGCTTAGTCCCTTTATTAATCTGGGGTCGCCACAGCGGAATGAACCGCCAACTTATCCAGCATATGTTTTACGC
>CAIGQW010054451.1:56640-72162 GCA_903798125.1 Danio choprae
ATATATATCATGATATTTTCTATTATTCATTGCGATAAAGATATCAATAATGATATACCTGTAATTCATAAGTGTATACTGAAAGACAAAAATTACCTTTATCTTTAGAGAAAAGTATACATTTCATTCATTCATTCATTTTCTTTTCGGCTTAGTCCCTTTATTAATCTGGGGTCGCCACAGCGGAATGAACCGCCAACTTATCCAGCATATGTTTTACGCAGCGGATGCCCTTCCAGCTGCAACCCATTACTGGGAAACATCCATACACACTCATTCCCACACATACACTACGGACAATTTAGCTTACCCAATTCACCTGTACCGCATGTCTTTGGACTTGTGGGGGAAACCGGAGCACCCGGAGGAAACCCACGCAAACACGGGGAGAACATGCAAACTCAACACAGAAACGCCAACTGACCCAGCCAGGGCTCGAACCAGTGACCTTCTTGCTGTGAGACGATTATGCTACCCACTGCGCCACCCAAAAGTATACATTTACCTTTTTAAAGGTTTTTTTATTGTATTAATTTGACTTTTTTTTTTTTTAAATATAGAGGAGGTCTGTGTACTATCCAGGGGTGCGCTTCCGAAAACCATTGTTAGCCAACTAAGGTCGCAAGTTTCGTCTTTACAAATATAGTTTGTTGATTTGGCGTTTCCCAAATCCATCGTTCCAACGAACAAACTCAAATCGCGTCGCAAACTTGTACGCTTGCAACTGCACCTCTAGAGCTGTAGTTAGAAGCATAGTTCCTGGTTGTGTTCTATTCCCAGTTATCCCCCCTATGCCCTATTCCTTTTGAACGTTCCAACATTTAAACTTGGAATGATTTAAAAAAACAACAACATTAAAGTCTTCCTTTGGTGTAATTTGCTTTCAAAGTGTTTTTTACAGTTCAGTTTTAGCGATCTTCATATTGACAATTGCGTTCCCTTCGTAGTGCACATTAATGCCATTTTGAACGCAGGCGTGGCTCATGACTGCTCAAGCTATAGGTGACCTATTATTTAAAAGCGCAATTTACATTGTCTCCAAAGCTTGTGAAAACCAGAATATATAGCATACGTTAGATTTGTATGATTTATATATGAGATTAGAATACGTAGGCCCTATATGTTCCATTTACATATATTTCAATTAATATGAAAAACGAGTGCAAGTTTTTACCAAAACTAATATTGTATTTTGTTTTTTTAAATGCGTGTGCGTGTTAAACTAAATAATTTGCACAAAAAATTATGTTTTTTTCCTCTAAAGAAGTTATTACTCCTCGTTTAGAGCGTCATTATGGACGTTTTAAGTAATAAGTAATGTGGTTCAAACGATGGATCTGTGACAACTACAGTTTTGGGAAATACTCATCACTACATTGTTCTTTTCCCAAACTATGCATCGTACTATGATAGTTCAGCCACGAGTTATGTCATTGCTTGCGAAACTGACCCCAGAAGAGCTCAACCATAGTCAAACACACTGGGGTCTATTCTAACGATCTAAGCACATAGTCTAAAGTGCATGGCGCACATGCACTTAAAAACAGTCTGTGCACCCAGCGCATTTTCTAAAAAGATTTTCCTTATTAATTAGTTAAGCCACAGACACACTGCACTTTTCAGCCCATAGACTTCCATTCATACACATGTGTATGCAGCAGACCGGAAACGCAAGCTTGTGCGACAAGTTTTGCATGTCGCTGCGTTCTAAAGTTCAAACTCGGTGAACTCTGACCTGCAAAATCATATCATGTGATTGTGTGAAAGCAATAGAAGATTAAAATGTGACCTCTCTGTACAGAAATTTAAAACATTAAGCAATCACTCACTTTATCAACGTCTAATCATCTTTTTTCCCCCTACCCTTTCTGCTTATATAAACACTGTACACGTTCCTGCAGTATAAGAGTGAATAACACAGTCCATCATTTCTCTACACTGTGTAGGTAAAGATCAAATGTCTAAGGCTAAGTATATGAAGGCTGTCTCGCTGTATTTGCAGTACTCAGTCCACACACTACTGGCCTTCCAGACACACAGCATTCATTCATATTTGACAGTGACTCAAGACAACCATGACAGTCTTCCTTATTCACTCTTCAGCATCGTTTAGCACAATAACAATGGAGGACATCGGTCAATACACTTAAACGTTCACTTGTTCAGGAAGGATTCGTCAATGTCTCCACTCTGAATTGCTTCTGAAAGGCTTCATTGATCTTCTAAAGAGCACTCTTGATGATTATATTAAAACTGATACGCAGTCTTTAGGCGCACAACTTTATATTGAGAAAAGAGGACTCATGCATTTATCAAATCCATCATATATTTAAATCACTTTTTTGTATAATCTTTATGCCGGGCCTCACGGTGGCGCAGAGGGTAGCACAATCGCCTCACAGCAAGAAGGTCGCTGGTTCGAGCCTCGGCTGGGTCAGTTGGCATTTCTGTGTGGAGTTTGCATGTTCTCCCCGTGTTGGCGTGGGTTTCCTCCGGGTGCTCCGGTTTCCCCCACAAGTCCAAACACATGCACTATAGGTGAATTGGGTAAGCAAAATTGTCCGTAATGTATGTGTGTGAATGAGTGTGTATGGATGTTTCCCAGTGATGGGTTGTGGCTGGAAGGGCATCCGCTGCGTAAAACATATGCTGGATAAGTTAGCGGTTCATTCTGCTGTGGCGACCCCAGATTAATAATGGGACTAAGCCGAAATGAAAATGAATGAATGAATAATCTTTATGCCATATAAAAATGAAAATTGTCATCCTCTACTCACCCTTCACTTGTTCAAAACCTATTTAAGTTTCCTTCTTTTGCTAGAAGATATTTAGAAAAAGTCCCAATTCGCATACTATCTGTCTTAAATAGTATTTAAAAATAGAATTAGTATGTCCCAAATCATAGTATGTTGAAAGGAATAGTCCAAAGTTACCTGAGTCTATTTTTTCTGGTAGAAATACGGAGTGCAGATCTGTACGTAGAGCACTTAAAGGGGTGGTCCACTACGATATCATATTTTAAACTTTAGTTGATGTGTAATGTAGCTGTGTGAACATAAAGAACATCTCTGAATGTAAAGGCTGATTTATACTTCTGTGTCAAGCGCACCGCGTATGCTCCGGCGCAGTGTGCGCGTGGATGCATAGCCCTCGCCGTGGCCGTCGATGACCTCTTAAAAAATGTAACTACACGTCGCAACGACGCATAGCGCAAGCTCTGTGATTGGTCGGCTTGGTAGCGCTGACGAGAGAGGGCGGGATGAGAGCCGCGCGAACCCGTTGGAGAGAGTGTTTACAAGTGTCGAGTGCTGTGAAGGAGCTCCAGGTGGAAAGTTTTGTTGTGTGTTCACCTTATGATTAAAGTTGTTGCTCATCCGCCAGTTGCCACCTCAAAATGAGCGAGTTTGAGCTACATGTACATTAAGGTAGCGTTCAGAAAAAAACAAAACACCAGCGAAGAAACTCAAAACAGAGGAACATAAAAGCCCACTGCCAGCTAGCGTTTCGGAAGTGTTATTGCAGAGCAACACAAACAGCACACCGAAGTATAAATGCACGACTATGCGCAAGGCAGGCGCCCTATCACTCGACGCAGAAGTATAAACCAGGCTTAAGACGCTCAAAGTTCAACGCAAAGGGAGATATTGGCTTTTATAGAACTAGCTTAGCAAAGCCTACAGCGAACGAATTTGGGGACTATGAAAAAATATACATCCGGGCTAGCGAGATTATGAACGCTTCGGGTTATGCGTATTCACTACGCGCACACACCCTGCGCAGCAACGGGGCGTGGCCAGAGGTGCTGTAATGTTATAGCAGAGAAAGCTAAAATGCCGTCCAAACGCTGCTATTTCCACAGAGCTTCTTCTGTTTCGGTATTTGGGCTTCCAAAGGACAAAAGTGCTTATAATTTAATTTTAATTATGTTCCAGAGAATTATAATATACAGCTTGCCTTTGACAAAGGACAGCTTCCAGAATCTCTCTCAGTTCAGTGCTGGATTCGGTTAAAAACTCCAACAGACGAAGCTGTGGATTGTGGCACAGTTTCTAGCGTTAACGGTATCTTGTAGCGAGGACGTAAACAAGGATGTAAACAACAGGAAATGCTGTTTGGCACCGCTAACAATTTAGCTACAAATTCATATTTATCCGTAAAATCGCTGTAAACACACACACAATCTTTAGCAGCGCTGCAGTGTCTCTCTATGCGGACGCTTTCAGTGTCTCTCTAATTATGCGGACGCTTTCCGTGCGTTATACATCTCAAATAACAAACTCGCAAAAGATATGAGAACGTTTCATATTACTTACACATGCTTATTCCAATATATGTGAAAGACACTTGTCAGATTTTATTGTAGAGAGCAGGCGTGTGCTCTTCATTTTCTGTCTGTTTCAGGCTTCTTCTTCTTCTTTGTTTATTGGCCGTTCACTCCTTGGGAGTATTACCGCCACCTACTGTACTTCTCATCCACTTGGGTGATGGATCTGTATATCTGGGGGGGGAGAAAAAAAACTGGGAAGTGACCCATCCAGCTCAGAGCATCAGTTCTCAGACCAAAACCGGCGCTGCGTGTTCAGCTCCTCCACCTTTCGCACTGAGCTCCTCAACCCCGAAACGGACAGAATCATCAAAATTCGACTAAATCCTATGACCTAATCTTCTATGCTCTAAAAATGTTAAAAGTGCCCTATATATAAGGCAATCTCTCAAGCCTTTCCCAAGAAGGTCTATGACATTCACTGGCCTATTTGGAATATTACTGAACAGAGAATTACGCTGTTCCTTATCTTTACAGACAAAAAGTACATGTTGTATTGTTTCAGCCACATTGCACTCATCACAACGTTTCCATGCTTCCCCATTAATCCAAGTGTTGCATTTAATCCTGTGTGACCCAACCTTAATCTTGAAATCATTACTTCTTCCTTTCTGTGTCTCCCATGAAATTGTTCCTTTCTCCCAACAGTTTTGACAATATTATAATACCGTCTACCTGTGTTGCTGTTTTCCCAACTTTGTTGCCAAATATTGGTTATTTCTTTATTAATTACTGATCTTTTCCCAGGGATGGGTTGCGGCTGGAAGGGCATCCGCTGCGTAAAACATATGCTGGATAAGTTGGCGGTTCATTCCGCTGTGGCGACCCCAGATTAATAAAGGGACTAAGCCGAAATGAAAATGAATGAATGAACGAATAATTACTGATCTCATTTCATTCCATCCCAAAGGTACTTTAATATCTACGAGATTTTTCTTCAATGATTCTTTTGACCAGGGGTCACCAAACTTGTTCCTGGAGGGCCGGTGTCCTGCAGATTTTAGCTCCAAACACACCTGAACAAGCTAATCAAGGTCTTACTAGGTATACTTGAAACACCCAGGCAGGTGTGTTGAGGCAAGTTGGAACTAAACCCTGCAGGGACACCGGCCCTCCAAGACCGAGATTGGTGACCCCTGCTTTTGGCAATTGATCTGCCATTTCGTTTCCTATTATTCCAATATGTGCAGGTACCCAACAAAAATGTACATGTATACCCTCTACTTTAAGCCGATATAATATTATAAATCTTCTCTATCAGTTTTTGTAGATATACTTTTAAGTGCGGATGCGGAATCTGAACAAATTACAGTCCTATTTGGCTTACTTTATTTTAATTTTTTCCACCCATTGCAAAGTCTGTTGCTTTGCATCTTAAAAACACAAGAAAGCCTTAAAAATACACTGTGGACCACCCCTTTAATGGCTAATATTACCCGCAATACATTGAGCGTTGGAGGTGAATTTGATTAGAACTACAAATACGGGTGAGAAAGTGTTAACAAGCTACAAACATGGCGGACGCGCGAGACCGCGACAGTTAAGTGGAGAGGCTTCGGTAAAGATGTTTGAATGATCCTTAACTAGTTTCTCACCATCGGGGATATATTTATTTCCCGTCTTCCGCTTTATAATTCATCTGCAACAACAACGTGAGCAAGAGCAAGTAGAGCAAGAACCTTTAAAGACGTTTTTGGTCATTAGCTACTGAACGCAAACACCTGAGGAGATTTCTCTGCTTAAAAAAACGCCACATTAACCTGCTGCTGCTGCTTCTTCAATAGCCTATGGTAGGAAATTAAATATGAATGAAATGTGGATGATGTGACGACACAACTGACAGGGTCATGTAACTAACTCGAGCAATATAACTGAGCAAGCAATTATGGTTCAGGTGTATTAATTATTATTTTCCTGCTATGGGAGTCATTGGGTGCAAAAGAAGCTGGTTGCAAAGCAAGCTGGTTGGGTGCAAAGCAACCAGAAAGAAATTCATCAAAATAAAAACACGAGGGTCATAATTTAGGGTGTTTTAATGCTTTACTGAACCTCTTATATGGTGAAATCGCATTATTATTGTACATGCCTAGCACAGGCATTCTGACACACGGTGGTTCTTGAAATATAGTGCAGTCTAATGTCAATATTATTATTCTTGAACATAATGTTTGTTAGTTCAACTGTCAGGGTTCATGCAACTGTTTGTCTTCGGAGACACTGAGAGCCGGTCGGGGTGGAAAGGTCAAGTACATGGTAATCATAAATCAAAAACCCTTATGTTTCCAAGGAAAGAGAGCTCAAGTTTCAGAGTGGGCTGCTTTGCTTGTCACTCAAGGGTTTTCAAGTGCACACATTATCAGACAACCCAGGAAATGGAGCTTAGTGGTCAATATTGAGCAGGTGATCCAATTACAACAACATAGAAATGAAGAAAATTTCACGGTGGCTCAGTGGTTAGCAATGTCGCCTCACACCAAGAACGTCGCTGTTTCGAGTCCCGGCTGGGCCATTTGGCATTTCTGTGTGAAGTTTGCATGTTCTCCCCGTGTTGGCGTGGGTTTCGTCCGGGTGCTCCAGTTTCCCCTACAGTCCAAACGCATGCGCTATAGGTGAATTGAATAAACTAAATTCACCGTAGTGTATGAGTGTGTGTGAGTGAGTGTGTATGGGTGTTTCCCAGTACTGGGTTGCGGCTGGAAGGGCATCCGCTGCGTAAAACATATGCCGGAATAGTTGGCGGTTCATTCCACTGTGGCGACCCCTGATAAATAAGGGACTAAGCCGAAGGAAAATGAATAAATGAATGAATGAATGAATGAATGAAGTACACGCAATCATATTTGACCATTCATATCTGCTTTTTTTGCAACATATATGGGTCAGTCATATAGATGATTCTAGAACTGTAGGCCTTCATGATTATTTGTTTCTAAAGCGAAATCGTGATTTGAAAGGGCGCGATTTTCACGTCGCAAAAGCTGTGATCAAATATGGTAATAAGCATCATTTGTGATAGTTCTTAGGCACATTATCTTTAACAATGTGACAAATGTAACACAATCTAATCTAAATGTTTTCTTGTTGACCTTTTGGCTTTACAATCATGTCAACTCTGTTATTGGTTTAAAACCTTTATCAATAAGTTAATTAGTGACCGAATCAGATCACATTAAAGCATTTTGCATTATTTTACATTAATAGTTGACTCAATTTGTGTTGAGTCATTCAATTTGTGTTATGTGGCTGCAGAATCACAAGCAAAGTATTAAAATGCCACTGATTGCATCTTGATTAAACAAGATGACTAGACAGAGAGGCCATGTTTTGATCTTCGATTGGTCTCACGCAGTCACGTGATGTGATTTCGCAGGTCAGAGTTCATCAAGCTTGAACTTTGCAACGCATTGAACTGCAAAACTTGTTGCACGAGCTTGTATTTCAGGTCTGACGCATTCACGTGCGTATGAATGGAAGTCTATGGGGTGAAAAGTTTAGTGTGACCACGACTTTAAATGACAAAAATCTGTAAAATGGCAGGTGCACAGAATTAACTAATAATGGGTTAACAAGGTGGGAGGGGTCAGACAATAGATACAAAGATACAAAGACACAAAAGACATGTGCTCACGTGAAACAGGACTAGAACATTCAGCCAATGAGAAAACTCATTAACCGGGTGTTTACACATAACAACAGCACTTGGCCAAGGGTAAACACAGGCCACATGCAACAAACAACAGCAACACAGAAACCAACTTGACTGAAGCACTGAGAATGCTGCAAATAAACAACAAACACAAGGATGAAAGAGCGCATCCCGAGCCCACCCGGACCGGGCGCAGCAGAGACCAAGCTCATTACAATGACTAAGACACAGACAAAGACAGGAGATATGACTACACGACCCGAGAAAACTTGAGCCGAGCACATCATACAAGACAAGACAGGACTACTGTCCAGACTCCACCACCAAAACAAGAATTAACAAGACCGAAGTGGCAGAGTCCTGACAGATATATTATGGAGAACAACAAGCCAACCGCCTTGTCTCTCATGGACGCACATGAGAAGGACGTTAATGTTCGTAGAAATTTACACAGCGGCCTTTGGTGGATTTACGAGAAATGGCACGTATGGGAAAACATGCTCCAGTAACATTTTTGAGATTGTCAAAAATGTACAAGACGACCTCTTTTTTTTGTAAAAACAAAAACTGCAAGCACACTTAGCCCTGGGTACATATTTCTCGGTTCTCAAAAATGTAGCCCTGGGCACATATCTCCAAAGAGCCTGGCCTGGGTCACTTTTACTTGTGTTGAGTAAGAAATGACACCGTCCAGAAGAGCATCACATGCTAAACTACAGTGCTATGAATCTTTGGAGGCCATCTGAATGCATGACTTGCAGTATGAGAGGGCTGTGTTGGTACATAGCAAACCGCAAAAAAAAAAGAAAGGGTGTGTGTATTCTTGTCATCCAAGGCCTCAAATGCCCAGTGGCCTTTGTATTCTTCTCCAGCCTCAGCTGCTTTGGGGTCAAGGCTGCTGCTGCTGGTGGGGAATGTGTGTTGTTCTCTGTGCATCTCCATTCTCATCCAAGCATAAACAGCTATGCATTTAGTGCCAGGTGGCTGGAGAAGCACCTCGGTTACCACATTTCTGAGAGTCATTCAATACTAAAGCCATCAAGGTCTCCAGCCTCCTGATGGATCCCTCTCGACCGTGCATTGTGTACAGATTACTAGCAGTTAGAGAAGAAGGCATCCCACAGCTGCACCGTACATGCAAATGGCCAAGCACTCAACCGCCAGCTATTTCAGAGTCACCCACCATCCCGGTCAAAATTAGCCATAGCCTGTCCAGACCACACAATCTCCCGCCTGTACGGGGTAATGTTCTGTCACGGCGAGCTCCAAGATTAGGTTACAACAATTGAGGCCACTTCCCATGGGCCACAGTAGGGCTGTGCAATATGACAATATGCAGTTGAAGTCAGAATTATTAGCCCTGTTGAATTATTAGCCCCCCTGTATATTTTTTTCTGCAATTTCTGTTTAACGGAGAGAAGATTTTTTTCAACACATTGTGGCGCCACACTCTCACGTTCACACATGCTCATACACTACAGCCAATTCAGTTAATCCAATCCACCTATAGTGCATGTCTTGTGAAGTGAAATGTCTTTTTGTTCCAGAAATATTTCTAATTTTTAAAAAATGAACTCACAATTCTCTCATAAAACTAATAAATCACTCTGAATGAGTGTCCTGGACACCTTGGCTGATCTCTGACTCGACGTATGACGCATATTTTATCGTAAGACGAATTCGTATAGAAAGCTCCGGGAATAGACGCATTTCCAAATAGACCACTTACCAAATAGTTTGCTATTTACCACAGAAAATGACGACCAACAATAAAACTAGTTGGCCAGTCATTACAATATAACATTAAACCATATATTACTCTTGCTCTTCCACTACAAATGTGTTTTACGCTGAGTTCGAGATCAGCCAAGAAGTTGTCTAGAATGTGCATTCGGCCGCCGCCAGAAGTCAGTGATTTGAGTTTATAATTAAAAATTTAAGAAATATTTTTGTTACAAAAACACATCGATCCACTAGCAGCGTATGGGTTATTTTGACGACAGGTTTATGCACTTTTGGAAGCTTCAAAATGAAAGCCGCTATTCAACAAGAGCCAGGATACAATTTAAAAGCACTCCAACTGTGTTCGTCTGACAGAAGAAGATCATATACACCGAGTTGGTGTACATAACTTGGGGGTGAGTAAATTATGGGGTATTTGTAACTTTAGCACAGGGGTGTCTTGTCCTGTATCATTCCTGGAGGGCCACTTTCCTGCAGAGATTAACTCCAAAATGCCATCCTGGAATTTGTCCTGAAGCCTTGGTTTTCACATATTTGCTGTAATTAGGGCTAGAGAACTAACCTCTCAACTCTAATAGATAGAGTGGCTCTCTATGAACCGGACTGAACATCTTTCAAAATCTAGGACATTTTACTCAACCGATGATAATCAAAATGTTCAGATAATGTCGTCTTCTGATATTACAAATAAGTGGAAAATTGAGCTGAGATGTACTCCCTTCTCCCACACACTCTCTGTCCTCTCCATTACTTCTCAATCGTAGCCATACCAAGCACAAAAATGGGTTAAGACATGCTTTTTTGGGGGCGTTAAATAAAGGCGCAAATACCAGTAAATCGACTGCCACAAACCTTAGTAAATCCTGTTGCATGATTTATTCAAATACTTTCCTCCAATTAAAGTTAGACCTGAAAGAGGAAACTCCAACAAATGATGCTTTATGAAATAATAGACTTGAAACCAGTGTTTCCCAACCTTGTTCCTAAAGGCACACCAACAGTGCACATTTTTAACCTCTCTCTAATCAAACACACGTGAATCAACTCATCAGAACATTAGACGTGACTCTAAAACCTGAAATGAATGGGTCAGATAAGGGAGACATCCAAAATTTGTATTGCTGGTGCGCCTCCAGGAACAGGGCTGGGAAACACTGCTTTAAACTCTAAAACAGTGTGTGTTGATTGTAGCTGTTTTGTAAATCTGGCCATTTCTTTAATAAAACTATATGCACTTACAATGTACATCACATATAAAGTACCGAGTTATGTCATGTAACTGCATGAACTTAAAGGGATAGTTCACCCGAAAATGAACAATTTACTCACTATTTACTATAAGTGGTTCCAGACATGAGTTTCTTTCTTCTGTCGAACACAAAAGAAGATATTTTAAAGACCTAAAACCATAGTAGGAAAAGCAAATACAACAAAAGTCAATGGTTACAGGTTTCCAACATCTCTCAAAATACAACTCCAGTTGGTACAGTATGGGAAACGCAAATAAAAAAGGAAAGTAGTGAGTTCCAAATTTACTTAGACTTGTATTTTATTGTAGATAATATGAACAAAATATTTCATGTTTTATACGGTCAACTTCATTTCATTTGTAAATATACATCTTTTCCCGTCATTCAGACCTGCAACAAATTACAAAAAAAGTTGGGACAGAAGCTATTTAGGGCTAGTAATCAGGTGAACTGGTTAAACAGATTCAAGGAATTTCAGTGTGTAAAAGACGCAGCAAAACCACATTCTGCACACATTACAAAGTCCTGGCTGCGGAGGAAGAGGATACAGGTACTTGACTGGCCTGCCTGCAGTCCCGACCTGTCTCCAATAGAGAACGTGTGGCACATTTTGAAGCACAAAATGCAACAACGAAGACCCTGTACTGTTGCCCACCTTAAGACTTGTTTGCAGGAAGAATGGGACAAAATTACACCTGAAACACTTCATCACTTGGTGTCATCAGTCCCTAAACATCTTTTAAGTGTTGTGGAAAGGAATGGCAACATAAAGTGGTAAATGCCTCACTGTTCCAACTGTTTTTGAAATGTGTTGCATGAACCAACCGGTTTCTAAATTTGGGGTTGTACATTTTTGTGTGTTTAACAGAAGAAAGAATCTCATAAAGGCTTGAAACAAGTAAAGGGTATGTAAATGATGACAATTTTCATATTTAGGTTAACTATCCCTTTAAAGGGCCATAAACCTCTAGTTTGAAAAAAGTAAGGAAAGTGGGTGTGTCCAGCTTTGTTTAGGTGGGAGTGTCCAGCAGCAAAAGATGGAAGGGTTTGCATGAAAAGGGGAGTTTCATTATGTGCGGCAACCCAAACACAGATGCAGGGGAGATGGACAGCGATTCGGAGAGCAGCGGATCTGAGAGCTGTGTAAAACAAGAGGAGGATTTCCCTCCACCAGATTCCTCTGTCACATTATCTTGTTGATGACAGTGCAGGTCTACTGCCTTATCAGTTTTAACCTTTTAACACAAACATGCCCGTGAATGCAGGAGAAGTGAAGATGCTCCTGACAAGGCGAATATTGAAGTTTCGCGAAGGTAGTTATTAATATCAACTGTATTTGTTGAAATAAACAAATAACTAATAAATACACCATTGTGCCTGCCACAAACACTGCACTGCACTGAAAGAGTGGACTGTTGTAATATTAGCATGCTACATCCCTTGTGAAAACATCGGTCTAGCACCCCACCTCACTTCAGGTTCAGAAGACGGATGTAACTGTTGTACAATCGTTTAAAAAGACACAGAACAAAGCATTTTCAATCCATAATATTGTAGTAATATTACTACAAACTACTTAGTAACTTCAGTCATTTCACCAAGTAATGTCTTCAAAAACTGAAAGAGTACTGTTGATGATACAATCTAACTTTGCTATCCGAATATTGTAGTGATACTGTAAACTTAGTAACTAAATTCATTTTGACTAAGGTAAGTCTTCAAAAACTGAAAGAGTACTGCTGACGATACTAACTAACTTTGCCATCTGGAGAAACATAAACAATGAACATTGATCACACACTTACAGTATCAAATCTGTAGAGACAGGACAATCAACACCAGCTGGAACCGCGTCTTTTTTAAAAAGAAGATGAGTGTCAAATCTGGATTTCACCATTTCCAGATGTGAAAAGCTCTCGGGTAAAAAATGTTTCTTACAAACATATTTTTGTTGCGTGTTAGCAGACCACTGTAATCCAACTGCTTGGGTTCTCACGCCAGCTTGGGTTTCATCATGGGGAAATCATTTCATTTCGGCAGGTTTAAAAACAGAACACTGACGACCCATGTCTCTGAACAATTCTTCTTCTTTCACTTGTTTTAATTATGGTTGGCAACACAACGTGGCGCCTCTCTGAACACTGTAACAGGTAAAAACAGTCTTCGAAGCTATATCATGCATATTAATGAAGTTGCATCTCATTCACTATAGAGCGCACTGATTGGTTCGAACCAAGTCTTTCTTATGAATTAATGCTGAAAACTCAATGACGTCACTTTGTACCGGCCAGTACAGACATCCAATCTCCCCGCTGGAATTTACACAATGATCTCATCGCTGTGGCAGCTTTAAATTTATTTTCCAACCGGAAGAAAGAATTTGCTCGAAACAACGCAAAAACAACCAATTTTCCCTTTTTAGTGAAATAAATGTGTCCTAATAGTGTTTTTAGCAATGTGGGACATATATATATATGACTATCAACATCTCAAAAAATGTGTTTTGGTGTTTCGAGACCCTTTAAGAGGGATAAAATAAGGTTTAGGGTTAGTACCTAGTCATTACACAGTTATTGTAATTATAAACAAATGCACATGCAGAACAGGACCGTAAAGTGAAGTGCTATTTGTTTTTCCTTTTCAGACAACTTCAGTACATGGGTGTAGGTCCATCTGCTGTAACAGTGTGTGTCGGGTTTCGGGACAGTGTTTCTCTGGGGCTTCCACCTATCACGGAAAGCTTACAAAGGAATTGGAGCTCAGAAACAGTCAGATGTCAAGCGGATTGGGCTCTTGGGTCCTCATCATAAAAAAATGATCCCTCTTATCAAGAGCAACGAACCGGTTACTTTTCTCTATGGACGTCTTTTGCCTCACAAATGAGTGTTGGTAAGCCAAACTTATTTCATAAATTGAGTAATAAGATAATATCCATCATTCATATCATGTGAATCCTGACCCCCACATGAAAAATTATAATAAAAATTTAATTGTAATTAAATAAATAAATAAGGAAATGAAACACAAAATTATTTTACAAAAAGGCAGATTACATTTCTTTTGAAATTGAGCCTTTTAACACTTTGAACACCTTGCAGCGACTAGAAGATTAAGCTGCACTATAAAAAACTAAGAGCGAAATTTCAATTTACAGACTGTAAAGGGGTCAGGAAACAATCCAGACATGTAAGGATGTGCACAGGAAAGTCTCTACTATGGCTGTGTGATATTGGATAAGTCTGACATTGCGATATTTTGTTTTGCTGTGATATATATATATATATATATATATATATATATATATACTGCGATATGAATATAATTTCACCAGATTATTTGAATAGCTCTATTTAGAAATATTAAGTTAATTGAGATCAATTGGGATGATACGGTGGCTCAGTGGTTAGCACTGTCGCCTCACAGCAAGAAGGCTGGTCCAGTTGGCATTTATGTGTGAAGTTAGCATGTTCTCCCATGTTGGTGTGGGTTTCCTCCGGGTGCTCCGGTTTCCCTCACAGTCCAAAGACATGCGCTATAGGTGAAATGAATAAACTGAATTGGCTGTAGTGTATGTGTGTGAATGTGTGTGTATGGATGTTTCCCAGTACTGGGTTGCAGCTGGAAGGGCATCCGCTGTGTAAAACATATGCTGGAATAGTTGTCGGTTCTTTCCGTTGTGGCGACCCCTGGTGAATAAAGAAACTAAGCCAAAGGAAAATAAATGAATGGGATGATCAAGTCTTTGTCTATCCAGTGCATCAGTATAAAATATAATAGTATAAGCAGTGTTGCCAGATTGGGCAGTTTTGAATTTGATTGTGCGGGTAAAAAATGGCATTGGCGGGTTGCAAATTTTATATGCATTAATTTTTTTTCTCAATTGACATTAAGAGCAAACAATGAAGCGTTGTCTGATAGACATGCAGCACCTAATTATGTTCAAAAGAATTTAATAGCCAAATGGGACGAATTTATACCCCATTTCGAAAGTAAAACATACTCTAATAGGTAGAGTAATCTACACAACATTAAGTGAAGTGTGGGGGTGAGAGGGGGAGCAGTGTTTCAATGTGATCCGGGTTATGTCGACTGTGACTGCTGGTGTTGGTTGCTGTATGGTTAAACATTATGACAGTTAAAGTAACTAGGTTAATTTAAAGTAAAGTAAAGCCAAGTAACTAAGAGTTTTTTTTGTGAGTTTGAGCGGGTTTTGGACAGTTTTTAGGCTGGAAAAAGTCAGCTATATCTGGCAACACTGAGTATAAGCATATATTAACACGACAGCAAAAATAAAAGCTAAATAAACATTGCTTTATGGTTTTCTGTGGAGTCTAACAGTATTCAAGTACAGAAATTGAATGATCAAACGTGAAACAACATGGCCATCGTTGTATAAATAACTTTCTTAAAAATTAATATTTTATAATGTCTTTATCTTTTAATCTTTAATAAATAATCTAATCTGTACTGTAAAAAAGCTGGGTTCCACACAATCCCTTCATGTTGTCCAAACACAAATCGATTAAGTTAACAAAACAATTAAGTTGCCCCCCCCCCCC
>CAIGQW010054451.1:77208-97912 GCA_903798125.1 Danio choprae
ATCGACCAGCGCCCACTCACTTCTCTAAACCCAACCGATAGTGTTTTCAAAAGCACCGATCGACCAGCGCCCACTCACTTCTTTAAACCCAACCAATAGTGTTTTCAAAAGCACCGATCGACCAGCGCCCACTCACTTCTCTCTAAACCCAACCGACAGTGTTTTCAAAAGCACCGATCGACCAGCGCCCACTCACTTCTCTAAACCCAACCGACAGTGTTTTCAAAAGCACCGATCGACCAGCGCCCACTCACTTCTCTAAACCCAACCGACAGTGTTTTCAAAAGCACCGATCGACCAGCGCTCCCACTCACTTCTCTAAACCCAACCGACAGTGTTTTCAAAAGCAATCCAGAAAAAGAAAAGCCCTCGGGGCAGCCTGATTTTTACCACGTTTCCGGATTTTACTACGTTCTCACCCTGTTATTTACTTCTTTATTTTATTTTTTTGGCTTTTGTTTTAGTACAAAACTGGGTAAATGGAGGTAAGCGGTCAGCTGGTAGCGCGAAAAGGAACGGCGTCATACTGCCCTGTAGTGTTCGTTTTAAAGACAAAATGCAGCCATATGTTCCTCTGGCTACATAATTTGCGATCTCCAGAGATGTATGTAGGGGTACGTTTTCAGAATGAGCCGGTGTTGAAAATATTGCTTAATGAGGCTAATAATATTGACCTTAAAATTGTTCTTAAAAAATTCTGAAAAATTAGCTGAGATAAAACAAATGAGACTTTCTCCTGAAGAAACAATATTATAGGAAATACTGTGGAAAAATTCATTACTCTGTTAAACATAATTTGGGAGATATTTAAAAAAGGAAAATAAAATTCACAGGAGGGCGAATAATTTTGACTTCAACTGTTTATATATTCTAAAACCGACTAGTATTATGTTGTAGGTGTAATTATGCCATTGTAATGAATTGAACTGTAATACTGTAAATATTAAAAATGAAAGGAGAAGATATTACAGCTACGACTGCTTAGCTGTAGACTTCGTTCTTTTACAAAACAAATACCGTGACTATCAAAGTTCCTGTGTTTCCCCTGGAAAAACCAAGAAAAAAGTACAGATGGATTTCTGATGTAGTTTACTTTGGGGGAGGGTGGAGGTGTGTTGTGTTCTTGTAAATGGAGATTTTATATTAAGATGAAAACACGACAAGCGAAGCGGAAAAGCCTGAACAACAACTAGACCACAAATCAGGAGGGGCAGGTGGGTAAAACTTCTGGGAAATAATTAGCATGAAGAGACCTGAAATCTTGAACTATGATTCTGTTTTTAATGCTATTACTTATTACTTAATATATTTATTTATACTTATTTATTTATTTACTATATTCATTCATTCATTTTCATTTCGGCTTATGGATGCTGATGCCCTTCCAGCTGCAACCCATCTTTGGGAAACATCCATACTTATATATTTATATATATATACCGTTATATTTCCATATACTATACCGGTGTATGGTATGAAAGATATTTTACCAATAAAGCTTAATTTGAGCACTTATAGCAACAACAGCTAGTAATAAAGTCTGTCCAAACAAATTTACACTTTCATATTGACATATAGCATATTATGTTGAATTTATTTGTCCTATATGTTTTAGTGATTAGGGCTGACTGACATATTTACAGTGTCTGAAATGATAATCCCCTGTATACCGCATTATGTGTAATTTACCATAAAATATAGTAACTAAACAAGTGACCATTTTCTAAGCTATTTATATTGTAAACAGAGGTTAGGATTCAAGAGTTCATTTGATTGGATAATTAATCGCGTGACCTACCCGCGTCAGTTGCGTCGCTGCACTCCCATTCCTGAATTCTCTCGCGTTGCATCATGGGATAGCTGTCAGTGTTCGTCCGCGTCATCACCTGTTATTGTCACGTGCTTTCTTTGTCTTCCTCCCGCCACTGTCAATGTTAATCTGTTCCACCTGTGTTCATCCCTTGTGTCTCTTTAGCTTAATCATTCCCTCTTCTAGATATACCCTTTCGTCTGTGTCCATTGTTGTCCGGTATTTTGGTTCGTGTGGGTCTCGTCCTGTCTTCCCGCATCCCGTGTATGTTTCCCGTAAGTGTTTAATAAACCCGTTTTTGTAATGTTTCTCCATCTCCGTCTCGTTCTGTCACCATCCGCCAAACTGGCGTTACAATAGCATAGCGTCCATTGGACTTCAGAATCTCGCTGGAAGCAGTACATCCTCCAGGTACTTTTTACATACTGTTTTTCGAATTCTATGAATTCAGACATACTACTCGGCTCGCATACTGCTTTTAGCGTACTATATAGTGTGGAAGTATTCGATTTCGGATGCAGCCATTGCAAATTTAGATTTCAATTGTAAAGAACCATAGTTGCCAGTAAAGAGCAACCCAGGCTCATTCTCAAATCATACCCCTATATACATTTCTGGAGAGCATCAAATACATCCCTGGAGGTAAGTTTTTTTTTTGCCGTTTTTGTTTTCTCGAATCCACCAGAGGTCGCTGTGTACGCCTTTTGAGATCTCAAATTTCTCTCGCGAGTGCCATTCATGCCTGCTCTTCTCGCGTAAATCCACCAGAGGCTGCTGTCGACTGCCTGACTGACTGACTGACCCACCCTCCTCCTTCCCTAAACCCAACTGATAGTGTTTTGAAAAGCAATCCAGAAAAAGAAAAGCCCTAGTGGCAGTCTGATTTTTTACCACGTTTTCAGATTTTACCACATTCTCACCATGTTCTTCGCTGAACTCAAACCCCGTCATCACGGTCAACTCCGCATCTCAAATCCTCCGACGTACGTGGTGAGCCACTGGGCAAACTGGTAACAGCGGAAAAGCCGTCCACACAGAGGTTAGTGGTCAGCTAATAATCGCAAATGGAACGGCGTCATACTTCCCCATAGCATTCGTTTTAAAGACAAAATGCAGCCATACGTACTTCTGGCTACATAATTCACAATCTCAAGAAATGTTTATAGGGCTACGGTTTCTGAATGAGCCTGTGTTGGTAAAGAGTGTAGTACAGTCCATTCAGTTTCACAAAATGTTATTTTTACGCTATACAAACTTGCTATACATGTTCACTGAATGGATGTATAATGTCGCTACAAAAAAAATTGGTAGTAACCTTAAGATGCATGCTAAAACAGATCAGCATGTGATATTCAATGAATGTCCTTAATTTTCACAATTGCCATAATTGTGGAGGCTGCAGTGGATAATGATGCAGAAAGCCCTCATGACAGAGCAGCAGATTTGAACAGCCTAATTACCGTACTGCCCTTTTCAGCACAAACATCATAATCAGGCCGCAGCAGGACAGACATACAAATGTGTGCTTAAAATCCAGAAGCTGAATGGCTGCAATAATGGGCACGCCATTATCTCAATATAAACACGTGGCGAGCAACCAAAACAAATGAGCTTTGAGTGCTTTCCTATTCAACTACTCTACAGGATAAGCCCTCAGGAGCCCCATAAACCCGTCTACCCCTTTCTTGATAGTAGTGATTCAGCTTGCCAAAGAGAATAAGGCGCTCGCTACACGTCTGCCTTACACACGCCCTCATTTAAAGTGATATATTTTTATGGAAGTAGCGAGTCCATATACAGCTGTAGGCTATTGTTTGAAATTTGTTGGGAAATTTCTGAAATATTTCCCAAGTGCTGTTTAAGGGAGCGAGGGAATTTTTACAGTATTTCCTATAATATTTATTCCTCATGAAGAAAGCCTTATTTCTTTTAGTTTGGCTGGAATAACATTTTTTAAGGGTAATATTTAAGAAATAATTTATTCAATATATGGCTACAGAACAAACAACTTTGTCCAATGACTTGCCTAATTAATCCAGTGAAGCCTTTAAATGTCACTTTAAGCTAAACACTAGCATCTTGCAAAATAACTAGTAAAATATTACGCACCGTCACCACGGTAAAGACCAAAGAATTTGAGTTATTGTAAACTAGTTATTAAAACTATTGTTTAAAAATGTGCGCTCTCCAGAAATGGATATAACGATAGGTTTTCAGAATGGGCCCGGGTTGCAACATAATCCTTCACGTTGTCCCAACACAAATCGATTAGGATAACTTAATTGTTTTTACAAATTTAAGTAGCCTGAACATAAAACCATTAAATTGTCCCAAAAAGCCTGAAGAATTGTGTTGATTCAGCTCTTTTTAAATAAGTCATTTGAACAAGCAGCAAAAATAGTTTTCGGAGTGCAGGAGGGCTAATAATTTAGACTTCCGTGTGAGAAAGTCTCATTTCATTTAGTTTGGTTGGAATAAAATCATTTTTAAAAACAATTTGTAAGGTTAATATTTGAGAAATAATTTTTTTCCGACTGCCTATAGAACAAACCAGGGGCAGCACGGTGGCGCAGTGGGTAGCACAATCGCCTCACAGCAAGAAGGTCGCTGGTTCGAGCCTCGGCTGGGTCAGTTGGCATTTCTTTGTGGAGTTTGCATGTTCTCCCCGTGATCACGTGGGTTTCCTCCGGGTGCTCCCGTTTCCCCCACAAGTCCAAAGACATGCGGTATAGGTGAATTGGGTAAGCTAAATTGTCCGTAGTGTATGTGTGTGTGGGAATGAGTGTGTATGGATGTTTCCCAGTGATGGGTTGCGGTTGGAAGGGCAGTTCATTGGCGGTTCATTCCGCTGTGGCGACCCCAGATTAATAAAGGGACTAAGCTGAAAAGAAAATGAATGAATGAATGAATAGAGCAAACCACTGCTGTCCAATGACTTTCCTAATTAACCCAACTTGCCCAGTAAATCTAATTAACCCAGTTAAACCTTTAAGTTGCACTTTAAACACTAGCATCTTGCAAAATAACTAGTAAAACATTACGTTCTGTCTCCATGGTAAAGACCAAACTATTTAGTTATTATAAATTAGTTATTAAAACTATTGTTTAAAAATGTGTTGGGAAAAAAAGCACTTGGAAAATATTCTAAGAAGGATTACAATTACACACTGTAAAAAATGCTGGGTTCCACATAATCCAACACAGGCTCATTCTGAAAATGTAGTCCTATATACATTTCTGGAGATCGCGAATTATGTAGCCAGAGGAACATATGGCTGCATTTTGTCTTTAAAACGAACGCTACGGGGCGGTATGACACCGTTCCTTTTCACGCTTACCAGCTGAGTGCTTACCTCCGTGTGGGCGGCTTTCCTGCTGTAACAAGTTTGTGCAGTGGCTCGCCATGTACATCGGCAGACTTGAGATGCAGAGAGGAGTTGACCATGACGACGTGGTTCAAGTCCGGTGAAGAACGGTTCCAGAAAGCAGATAAGACAAAAACAGAAGCCAAAAAATAAAATAAACAAGTAAATAACAGGGTGAGAATGTAGTAAAATCTGAAAACGTGGTAAAAATCAGGCATTCAGTCAGTCGATCAGTCAGTCAGTCAAGAGCGGCCTCTGGTGGGTTATCGTGAGAACAGCAGGCATGAATGGCTCTTGCGAGAGAAATTTGAGATCTCAAAAAGCGTACACAGCGCCCTCTGGTGGATTCGCGAAAACAAAAACTGCAAAACAACGTAGCTCCTGGGATGTATTTGGCATTCTCCAGAAATATATATAACGATATGTTTTCAGAATGAGCCTGGGTTGCAACATAATACTTCCCGTTGTCCCAACACAAATCGATTAGGATAACTTAATTGCTTTTACAAATGTAAGTAGACTGAACATAAAACCATTAAGTTGTCCGCAAAAATACTTTAATAACTGTGTTGATTCAGCTCATTTTAAATAAGTAATATGAACAAGCAGCAAAAATAATTTATGGAGTGCAGGAGGGCTAATAACTGAGACTTGAGCTGCGTGTGTGAGAAAGTCTCCATTCATTTAGTTTGGCTGGAACAAAAGCATTTTTAAAAAACACATTTTAATGTTAATATTAATATTGGGCCTCACAGTGGCGCAGTGGGTAGCACGTTCGCCTCACAGCAAGAAGGTTGCTGGTTCGAGCCTCGGCTGGGTCAGTTGGCGTTTCTGTGCGGAGTTTGCATGTTCTCTCTGTGTTGGCGTGGGTTTCCTCCGGGTGCTCCGGTTCCCCCCACAAGCCCAAAGACATGTGGTACAGGTGAATTGGGTAAGCTAAAGTGTCCGTAGTGTATGAGTGTGAATGGATGTGTATGGATGTTTCCCAGAGATGGGTTGCAGCTGGAAGGGCATCCGCTGCGTAAAAACATATGCTTGATAAGTTGGCGGTTCATTCCGCTGTGGCGACCCCAGATTAATAAAGGGACTAAGCCGAAATGAAAATGAATGAATGAATATTAATATTAATAACTGGCTACAGAGCAAACCACTGCTGTCCAATGACTTTCCTAATTAACCCAACTTGCCCAGTAAACCTAATTAACCCAGTTAAGCCTTTAAGTTGCACTTTAAACACTAGCATCTTGCAAAATAACTAGTAAAACATTACGTTCTGTCTCCATGGTAAAGACCAAACTATTTAGTTATTATAAATTAGTTATTAAACCTATTTAAAAATGCGTCTTGGAAAATATTTTATGAAGGATTAAAATTACACACACTGCCGAAAATGCTGGGTTCCACACAATCCCTTCATGTTGACCCAACACAGATCGATTAAGTTAACTTAATTGTTTTCACAAATTTAAGTAGCCTGAACATAAAACATTTAAGTTTCCCCTCAAAAAAACTCCAGAATTGTGTTGATTCAGCTCATTTTTAGTAAATAAGTCATTTGAACAAGCAGCAAAAGTAATTTTTGGAGTGCAGGAGGGCTAATAATTTAGACTTGAGCTGCGTGTGTGAGTGCGGTCTCCCATCGCAGTGTAGCGTAGACATGTAGATGCCTGTTTCCCGAATGCTCCGCAGGCCTGATATTGTTGAGATAATCTGCTGAAAACTGATCCTCTCCACACTATCGCCTGCAGAGGAACGTGTGGGCACATCAGCCCCCAACATCAGGAGCCTTGTCTGTCGCTACAGCAACAGCTATTACGGCTACAGCATTCGCCCGGGTTTCTGCCAGACCGCAGTTCTGATAGACTGTAAACAAGCCGGCACAGTGTCCTCTTTATCAGTCGTGTCCATCTGTGCCGAAGAATGTTTACATGGACGGTATGAAACAACAAGACTCTCCATGCACTGGTGAAACTACCCGCAAAGAAAAAAAAGGGGAAAAAATAAAAAGTGGGATGATAAAAGAGAGCATGAGACGTCTATACTGTACTATGGTTGTTCTAAAAGATGCCTGTCTCTTTAAGAGCCAGTCCTTGGGCAGGTTGGCTTGTTGAGTGGGGAGGTGGAACCTTGTCTGCTTCTACAAACAAGCATTTCTATCAACAAAACGTGTCTCACTAGCGGGCTGATCTTGCGCGCATATACACACTGGGCTGCGTGCTGAAGTTGATTTTATGTTTTTATATATCTATATTTGACTTCCCCATGTGCTGTATGTGAGTTTCATCAGCACCTGAGGTTTGCAACGCTCTTCCAACTGCTCAGGTGTGTCACATCTATTTGTAAGTACATTTATGGCTTAATTATTGTTTTGTTTATTATTAAACGGAGGGTTATATACAAGGGTATTTGAAAAAGTGTGATCGTGCTGTACCGTTTGAGCTCTTATACTGTAGACGTGTTTATTTAAAATGTTACATACTGGAAAAGTCTTTCAGAAATACATTCTGGGTAAGACTTTTTTACGCGATGGCAAGAAAGCGTTTGTGTTCACACATCCTCCGTGATGGTGCATGAATATACTGTAGCTTCACTGAGGTGTAGATGCTGGATAAAGGAAGCGTGTGTATATTAAGCTTTCTGGTAACATAATGAAAACTTGTATTTTAGATACTGATTTTTGGGTCACACTTTACAATAAGGTTGTATTTGTTAATATTAGTGGGCGACACAGTGGCTCAGTGGTTAGCACTGTTGCCTCACAGCAAGAAGGTCGCTGGTTCAAGTCCCGGCTGGGTCAGTTGGCATTTCTGTGTGGAGTTTGCATGTTGGTGTTGGCGTGGGTTTCCTCCGGGTGCTCTGGTTTCCCCCACAGTCCAAAGACATGCAGTATAATAGAATTGAATAAGCTAAATTGGCCGTAGTGTATGACTGTGAATGAGTGCGTATGGATGTTTCCCAGTGCTGGGTTGCAGCTGGAAAGGCATCTGCTGCGTAAAACATATGCTGGATAAGTTGGCGGTTCATTCCGCTGTGGCGATAAATAAAGTGACTAAGCCGAAGGAAAATGAATGAATGAATGTTAATATTAGTTAATGTATTTACTAACAGGAATAAACAATGAACAATACACTTATTACAGTATTTATTCATATTTGTTCATGTTAGTTCATGTAAGTAAAGTTCAAAATGTGAAGTTCATGAAAATATGTTGTTTTCTTAGTTCTTGTTAAATGACAAGAATTAGTAAATGCAGAACTATGATTAATCAATGCTGTAGAAGTATTGTTCAAGTATCTTACCTGCCTTCATTAACTAATGAAACCTTATTGTTATTCGTAGGCAAGTAATATTCTGTGCTCTTGAAGTCTGTAGCTAATTATTCATTGGTTAAAACTGTATTAATGATGTTTTTCATTTTCTGTTACACTTCTGTGTGTGCAGATATTGTTTCAAAAATACCCATTAATCAGCAGTTTTCATTCGGTTTTTGTTTATTTATACTTTTGAATTGCATTATGGGACTTTGATCTTCCCTTTTAATATTTTATATTAAAAAAAGTTTGAAAAAGACTGATTTTTTTGACGTTATTAATACTTTAAAATGATCTATTGTCTGATTGGTGTTTTAAATTATGGCACAAGAACCTGGTAATAGACTCCCATTACCCTTTTCTGTTATTCTGCATGCTGTATCTATATAATTTCTTATACAATATGTTATTTAAAACTACTAAAATGCTAAATAGTTAATAAGTCACTTTGTTAAACTGTAGAGTTGAATTGTCTACATCAAAAGTCAACAGAGCAGAGATCAATGTCCCATAATGCACCATAAACCGTAAATAAACGGGAAACACGTGTGAATCACAAAATACAAAAACTGTTAATTACATATCATTTTTATACAGGAGGGCAACACGGTGGCGCAGTGGGTAGCACAATCGCCTCACAGCAAGAAGGTCACTGGTTCGAGCCTCGGCTGGGTCAGTTGGGATTTTTATGTGGAGTTTGCATGTTCTCCCCGTGTTCGCGTGGGATTCCTCCGGGTGCTCCGGACTCATCACCTGACTTGAATCCAATAGAAAATAGAAATTAAAGATCAGATTTGATAGACGAGACCCACAGAACCATCAAGATTTTTACACTCTGTTAGCTGAATTGGTCACATGACTAAAATGCGTCATCGTTTTCGAAAGCCTCCGTTTTCACACTGCAACAGGAAACACTCCACTTTATACAGCGTTTTCCAAAATATATGCTTTGGTCTCCTAAAAACACAGTCTCAGTGAGGACAGAAGACCGAAATGGAGAGAAAAATATGCCTTTTTAAACGAAAACACATTAGCGTGGACATAAAAGATCACTTCTGGTAATATTCAACCGTGCTCCTCTCCATTCAATAACCATCAATTGTCATGTCTGTCTCCAGCTCTCAAGTATCCTTCTCCATATATACAGTAGCATGCCATTTACTTAAACTGTATTGTGTTTGATTACGACACACAATCTGTCTGCTATTGTAATCTTAAATATAAGAGCTGTTGCTGGGGTGGAACTTCCACCATAAAAGTGTCTGTTTCTCTCATAAATCTGCCATTTAGACTTCAGAAGACCTGGAATATTGCTTATAAGGTGTACAGTTGAAGTCAGAATGATTAGCCCTCTTGAATATTTTGTTCCCCTAGTTCTGTTTAAAGGAGAGAAGATTTTTTTTCCAACACATTTATAAGCATAATAGTTTTAATGAGTCATTTCTAATAACTGATTTCTTTTATCTTTGCCGTGATGACAGGACATAATATTTTACTACATATTTTTCAAGATGCTGGTATTCAGCTTAAAGTGCCATTTAAAGGCTCAACTAGGTTAATCAGGCAAGTTTGGGTAATTAGGCAAGTCATTGTATAATGATGGTTTGTTCTGTAGACAATCGAAAACAAATATTGCTTAAGAGGGCTAATAATATTGACCTTAAAAACATTTAAAACTGCTTTTATTCTAGGCGAAATAAAACAAATAAGACTTTCTCCAGAAGAAAAAATATTATAGGAAATACTGTGAAAATTTCCTTGCTCTGTTAAACATCATTTGGGAAATATTTGAATAATCGGGATAATCATTCTGACTTCAACTGTGTGTAAGCTAATGCTTGAACTTTGATACAGGCTGTTTGGAGCTACTGAAAGATTGTTTATGTTTTCCATTGAAGGAAGGCAGGAAATCGTGAACACATTTCTGTTGCTGCCGTTTTAAAACAGTTCAACATTTGGCATCCTGAACAGTTTGAATGACTGTGGCGCACGGCCTCGTGTGGCTCGTTGCTTTAATTAACATCAATCAGCAAGAGAAACACCTTGTTTATCAGAGGAACACAGTGGTCACACCTTGGTTGTTGTCAGATGCCTTTGCTTATTTAGTAGATGCTATTTTAGTAGATGTCGAAGTGACAGGTTATGCTAATAACAGCTTCACCAAAAATACAAAAAGCATTAATATTATTCAGAATTCATCAAAAGAATAGGGGGATACAGATGCTGAATTTTGTGAAACAAGCATCAACTTATTCATTCATTTATATTCATTTCGGCTTAGTCCCTTTGTTAATCTGGGGTCGCCACAGCGGAATGAACCGCCAACTTATCCAGCATATGTTTTACACAGTGAATGCCCTTCCAGCTGTAACCCATCACTGGGAAACATCCACACATTATCATTCACACGCATACACTACGCACAATTTAGCTTACCCAATTCACCTGTACCGCATGTCTTTGGACTTGTGGGGGAAACCGGAGCACCCGGAGGAAACCCACGCCAACACGGGGAGAACATGCAAACTCCACACAGAAACGCCAACTGACCCAGCCGAGGCTCGAACCAGCGACCTTCTTGGTGTAAGGCGAACGTGCTACCCACTGCGCCACCGTGAGGCCACCATCAACTTATACAATGCAAATTCAATGCAACTTATATACAATGCAAATGATTTTATTTTAGTTCAACGTGATTTATGCAACTTAAGACCAAATTATTAGCTGTGATCCTGCGAAATCTTCATTCTTTTTCAAATATTTCCCAAGTGTTTTTAAACATTTTAGCATCAATAACTAACTTCTATGACGTTTTTACTATATTTTACTAGTTATTTTGCAAGATACTAGTGTCACGCTCGATTGAGGGACATGAAGGCACAGGAACACGAGATTTGACGAAACACGAATTTATTAACAAACACTTACTACATACACGGGCACTGGAAGATACAGGAAACTCTGGGAGGACATGGGGTGACGACAGCATGGACAGAACGACACATAGATGATACAATACCGGACCAAAAATGAAACAAAAACAGAGGGGTATAAATACATGAGGGATAATGGGACAGATGATACACAGGGATGAGACACAGGTGGAATAAATGAACACTAAAAACGGCGGGAAACAGAACAAAGGAATCACATGACATGGGAAAAGCACATGGACCACATCAACAACAGAACCTGACAACTAGTATTCAGGTTACAGTACAATTTAAAGGTTAATTGGGTTAATTATGAGTTATTGGACAACTGTGGTTTGTTCTGTAACCAATAAAAAGAATTATATAAAAAAGGTCACGCTTTATTTTGATGGTCCGTTTGTTGAATTTAAGTTACATTGCATCTACATGCCAACTAATTGTCATTAGGTTATAAGTAGACTGTTAGGTTGGGGTTAGGGTTAGTGTAAGTTGACATGTACTTGCAAAGTTTATCATAGTCAGTTAAATGTCTGTTGAAGGAGCAGTATCTACAGATATTAAGCAGACAGTCTACTAATACTCAAATGGACCATCAAAATAAAGTGTTACCATAAAAACTGCTGTGTTCCACACAATCCTTTCATCCCGTCTCGAACCCAATCGATTAAGTTAACTTAACAATTTTTACAATTTTAAGTTGACTGAACATAAAACTATTAGGTTGTCCCTAAAAACCCCAAGAACTGTGCTGTTTCAACTCATTTTAAACAAGTAGTTTGAAGAAGAAGCAAACATATTTTTTGAAGTGTATCTATTTCTGAAGGGGGCTAATAATTTTGACCGTAGCAATATAATTCCAGCCAAACTAAAAGAAATAAGACTTTCACTGTAAGTTGTTTAGCTGTATGTTTAGCTTTTATTGTTGAAATTCAAATATTGCTGATTTATCATCAGCGGGGGGAAATAAGTATTCATTACGTCACCATTTCTCTCATAAAACATATTTCTAAAGGTGGAGTTGACTCTTCCCCGGATGTTGATAACAACCAAAGAAATCCATATATGCAAAGAAAACAAATCTAATAAGTTTACAAATTAAGTTAAGCGTAATAAATGACACAGGAAAAAGTATTGAACACATGAAGAAAGGGAGATGTAGAACGGCAGTGAAAGCCCAGACAGTAGCTGAAATCTCTCAGTAGTTCTTCAGCAACCCTCTGCCCTTCCTGAGTGTAAATGAATATTATCTGCTTCAGTCCAAATCTACATTAGCAGGATGACGAAGATGAAATCAGGGTGGACAATTCAGCAAGACAATGATCCAAAACACAGCCAAGGAGACTCTCAAATGCTTTCAGAGAAAGAAAGTAAAGCTGTAGAATGGCCCAGCCAATCACCTGACCTGAATCCAATAGAAAATACAAATTAAAGATCAGATTTGATAGACGAGACCCACAGAAGCATCAAGATTTGGACACTCTGTTGAAGTCAATGATAAACTCACACCTGAGCAATGCATGTGGCTTCATTCTCCATATGAGAGGCGTCTTTACTTACCAAAAAAGCCTTTTATATAAAGTATTAAATACATTTCAGTAGTTCAGTGCTTTCTCCTTGTGTCATTTCATTGTTATTACACATTACTCATTTTTCAGATTATTTTGTTTTGTTTTATGATCATGTTTGCATTGTTTGGGTTTTTAACCAAAATCTGCTTCAATTCCATGTCAACAGCTCCTTTAGAGATATCCTTCCCTGGAAAACACATGACGTGCTCAATGCTCATTTTCCCCCGCTGTAAAAGTGGTTTTGATTTTTCAGTGTGCGTTCAACAGTAAGACCACATTTATATCTGTATCTATAATACATTGCGGACCTTTGAAAAATGGACCATAATGACATGTCCACAACGTCCAATGTGTCAGATGGTGTAAAAAGGTTTCTGACTGTATTTTTCCCATCCGATGTGACACCTATTAATTAAACACAGTTGGAAATAGCACCTTCCATAATCACAGAGTGAGCAGCTCAGGAAATGAAGTAATGTTCAAATTTAGCTTTCTCTGCCAGGTGTCTGCATAGGAGACCGGCCAGAGAGCACAGAGAGCGATAATTGACACACAATCTTCAGCTATAGATGGAGGCTTGAGGAAGAGGAAGAGGAAGTGGACCTATTCTCAGCTTTCACATTTAAGAAATTTTCCCAAATTCATTCCCATTCGTGGTTATAAGAGCACTCCGTTAATCTACAAGGGCAAAAAAACAATAATATTTGGTAACACTTTATAATAACTACACTCTATGAGTCATTTATTACGCATTAGCAAAGAGTGAATTCATTATCTGTTAAGCATTAACTCTACATTAATAGAGCTGTTTATAAATACAGCTGCAAATGCTGTATTCTTGACTTATATGCACAGAAACCCCCCTGCTCTCCCCCCACTGAGCATCATGGACAGCATTGTGGCAGCAGTGGAGTCATTCAGGTTCCTGGGCACCACCATCTCTCAGGACCTGAAGTGGGACACTCACATTGACTCCATTGTCAAAAAAGCTCAACAAAGGCTGTACTTCCTTCGTCAGCTGAGGAAGTTCAACCTTCCAAAGGAGCTGCTGAAACAGTTCTACACTTCCATCATTGAATCAGTCCTCTGCACTTCAATAACTGTCTGGTTTCACTCAGCTACCCAATCAGACCTCTGAAGACTACGTCGAATAGTTCGGACTGCTGAGCGAATCACTGGTACAAGCCTCCCTACTGTAGAGAACTGTACTTATCCAGAGTGAGCAGAAGGGCTGATAAAATCACTCTGGACCCCTCACACCCAGCACACTGCCTCTTTGAACTTTTACCTTCTGGTTGCCGCTACAGAGCACTGTGCACCAGAACAGCCCGACACAGAAACAGTTTCTTCCCTCAGGCGATCCATCTTATGAACACTTTATGATAGTAATTGTGACAAACATCACTACTTGCTATACACTTTAGACACATACGCTTATTTAAAACATACTTTACATGCCAGTTTGCACATAATAGCTGCACATATAACGTTGTATATAGTAATATACTTGTACATACACTTGTCCATTTGCATATTTGCATTCACTACTTACTTCTATTTTTAAAATATATTTATTATCTGTTTCTTGTCCTGTCTCTGTAATTCTGCTGCACTGTAGAAGCTTCTGTCACGAAAGCAAATTCCTCGTATGTGTGAACATACCTGGCAATAAAGCTCTTTCTGATTCTGATTCTCTGATGTACAGTGCTGAGCATATACAAGTACACCCCTCACAAATCTATCTTTGAAATTCATATTGTTAATAGGAAGCTTCACAATATTATATTTGTGCATCTACATTAGATTAGTCAGTACTGAAGCCAAATCTGGAGCTCATCTAACATAATAACTGACGATAACGGTCCAAAAACTAGCACACCCAAATGTATATGTTAGAGAAAAATATTAAATACAAATTTTAAAAAGAGGAAAAATCAAGAGAAGCAAAAAATTGAGAACTTTAGTTGAAATTTTGTAGTTTGTAGCTTTTTTTGCAATATTTTGCTTGAATTTAATTGTATTATCTTTCCATTTCTAAATATGTTTGGTGATTAAATATTATTTTAATAAATATATCTGTTTAACAAATCTGTTTTGTTTAAATGCACCATTATATATTCACTGAGAAATGGATAAAAATATTCATTTTCAAAATAGGGTGTACCCAGTTATGCTGAGCACTGTATAATGTGCTTAATAATGTTAATAATTAATTCAGGAGGGCTAATAATTCTGACTTCAACTGTATTTAGCGCCCCATTCTTGCATTTGTCATCTGAAACGTATGCAGAACAACGTATTTTTCGTTTTGAAAAATAGGCAAAGTAAGCTGAGGCATGTATTTCCAATAAACAATCACCTTTACATGTTAGATACTACAAAATTCATTCATTCATTCATTTTCCTTCGGCTTAGTCCCTTATTTATCAGGGATCGCCACAGAGGAATGAACCGCCAACTACTCTGGCATATGTTTTATGCAGCGGATGCCCTTCCAGCTGCAACCCAGTACTGGGAAACACCCATACACACTCATTCACACTCTCACACACACACACACACACACAAATTAGTTTCTTCAATTCACCTATAGCGCATGTCTTTGGACTTGTGGGGGAAACCGGAGCACTCGGAGGAAACCCACGCCAACACGGGGAGAACATGCAAACTCCACACAGAAATGCCAACTGACCCAGCCAGGGGCTCAAACCAGCGACCTTCTTGCTGTGAGGCGACAGTGCTAACCACTGAGCCACCGTGCTGCCATACTACAAAATGTCCTTCATTAATCCATTACATGCGTGTTAATCTCAAACATCACTGCTGAAGGAGGTGTGGATTGTAGCAGACAAACAGACACAAACCAGACACAGCAGCGGCTCTTTCTGTCAGCGCTCAACAAATCTCAAACGCTGCATAAACTGACTAACAAGGCAGGAAAGCAGCGGTGTGGTCTTGTTGTAAATGTCCGCAATAAAAGATTGACGCGGCGCTTTTAATTATTAAGCATTAGGATGAATTATTAACCATGTCTTCATGGTCAGGTGTTGCCGTGTTTGATGTTCGGGGAGTGAAAGTGCTTCACGCTGGGCTTTTGTGACTCATGTTTGAGGTTTTGGGTGTTATGGTTGGCCAACACCCAACCATCCCTTGTTTTGAGTGCTTGATCTCTTTATACCAATACTAGGTATATATAGTTAAAGTCAGAATTATTAGCCCTCCTATATATTGTTTTCCCTCATTTCTGTTTAATGGAAAGAAGATTTTGTCAACATTTCTAAACATAATAGTTTTAATAACTAATTTATAATTACTGATTTATTTTATTTTTGCCATGATGACAGCACATAATATTTGACTAGATATTTATCAAGATACTAGTATTCAGCTTAAAGTGACATTTAAGGGCTTAACTAGGTTAATTAGGCAAGTCATTGTATAATGATGGTTTGTTCTGTAGACAATCAAAAACAAATATTGCTTAAGGGGGTTTATAATATTGACCTTAAAATGGTTTTTAAAAAATCCTAAACTGCTTTTATTCTAGCCGAAATAAAACTAATAAGACTTTCTCCAGAAGAAAAAACATTATAGGAAATACTGTGAAAAATTCCTCGCTCTGTTAAACATCCTTTGGGAAATAATTGGAAAAACACAACATTCACAGCAGGGCGAATCATTCTGACTTTAACTGTAAATTATATTTAATTATATTTATATTTAAATTATATTTAAAATGCATGTTGAAAGGAAAGTTAATGGTTTCATGAATGTGTTCATTCTGATTGTTTCAGATTATCCTACACCATGAAACTCGCTGTCGTTCTGCTGCTCTGTGGCTGCTGTGTGCTGTTTAAACACAACTGTGAAGCTCAAGGTAAATACGTCTTTACTTACTCTTACTTACTCCCAGGGCCATTTATATTGAAGTTGATATTTAGCCGCACCACATTAGTGTTTCCTAACATCTAGTTTTTATAAGGTAAGTTGTTAGCCCAACGCTCAACCCTCAATCTGGAGGACCAGGTCATACACGCATACACTATGGACAATTTAGCTTACCCAATTCACCTATAGCGCATGTCTTTGGACTTGTGGGGGAAACCGGAGCACCCGGAGGAAACCCACGCCAACACGGGGAGAACATGCAAACTCCACACAGAAATGCCAACTGACCCAGCCGAGGCTCGCACCAGTGAACTTCTTGCTGTGAGGCGACAGCGCTAACCACTGCGCCACCGTGTCGCCCAAATACATCTTTATGTTAATAAAATTCTCACGTATATACTGTATATTCTCTACTGCAGCATCTGTATAATGGGGTTGGCGGGGTCAGTGTCTGGTGTTGGAATATGTTAACATGATTTCATAGGTAATGCTTCACATTTATATTTGTAATAATTCTGGCCATTTTTGAATGTTATTTGATCGTAATGAGCAACAATTGATTTTTAATTAATATGTAAACATTAATTAATTAATAAAGTCCTAGCTGGATCAGTTGGCATTTCTGTGTGGAGTTTGCATGTTCTCCCCGTGTTGGTGTGGGTTTCCATCGGGTGCTCCGGTTTCCCCCACAGTGCAAAGACAAACTAAATTAGCCGTAGTGTGTGTGTGTGTGTGTGTGCGTGTACGCGTATGTGTGTGTGTGTGTGTGTGTGTGTCTGTGTGAATGAATGTGTATGGATGTTTCCCAGTACTGGGTTGCAGCTGGAAGGGCATCCGCTGTGTCAAACATATGTTGGATAAGTTGGTGGTTCATTCCGCTGTGGCGGCCCCTGATAAATAAAGGAACTAAGCCGAAGGAAAATGAATGAATATAAACCAGTACTTAAAATGCTTTTGTTTGCTGTTAACATGCAATTATTCTGAAGCTGCCTTAAACATGCGCTACATTGACTATGTTTACAGAATTTTAACGCTGCTTGGTACAGTTGAAGTCAGACTTATTCGCCCTCCTGTGAATAGTTTTTTCCTTTTTAAATATTTCCCAAAGGATGTTTAGCAGAGCGAGGAATTTTTCACAGTATTTCCTATAATATTTTTTCTTCTGGAGAAAGTCTTATTTGCTTCATTTCGGCTAGAATAATTTTTTAAAAACCATTTTAAGGTCAATATTATTAGCCCTCTTAAGCAATATTTGTTTTTGAACAAACCATCATTATACAATGACTTGCCTTATTACCCTAACCTGCCTGATTAACCTAGTTGAGCCTTTAAATGTCACTTTAAGCTGAATACTAGCATCTTGAAAAGTATCTAGTAAAATATTATGTGCTGTCATCATGGCAAAGATAACAGAAATCAGTTATTAAATCTATTATGTTTATAAATGTGTTGAAAAAAATCTTTCTGTTAAAGAGAAATTGGGGAAATTAATATCCAGGGAGGCTCATAATTCTGACTTCAGCTGTGTATAAAATACAGGCTGATAATTTCCTCAAGTCATTTCTAGCAGCTGTGCTGCAACAGGATCCCGGTGAGTAGATTACATAAAACTCAGTGTCAGAGGCCTTTGATGCTTCCTCTGAGGCCGATCCGTCTCTTGAGGATTCAGCTGTGAAATTCCTGTCTGCTTAGAGAATGTGACAAATCTGCGTCTCAGTTGTTGGGTGCACGAGTTTGTGTCTTACACGCGTGTTGGAGGCAAAGGTCAACACCCAGAGCCTTCCTCCGTGTGTCTATAGCTGCGTTTCCGTCCACCTATTTTGATGTGCATACATTTTGAGAATGCGCATTAAAAAAATGATGTGCGCAGAGGAGTAGGATAAACTGTTTATGCGATAAGAAAAGATTTGCATAAACTACGATGCAAACGCTTTTACGGAATAAATGTCAGCATGCGCATCAAAAAAGTCATGTTGCTTCAACAGAACAAGGCATAACAAAAATATTGGAGAGTGACAGGTATGCTTGAGTGGGCGATGAGGTCCGAACATGTTATATTCGAGAATGGAAAACATCAGAGGAGAGCACAAATCTTCCAAGAAGTGCGAGCGGAGATGATTCTGAAAGGATATGACAAACTATTTAGCGTATTAAATGGAGCAAGATGACATGACTGCGCACATTGTATTTTGTCATTTCACATTGCATTATAAAAAGGCCTTCTCCTAACGCAGCAACTTTCATTTTCTTTTCATATTTGCATCCAGTTTATCAGGAAGTGGGGATTTTGTTCTCTTGGACTCGTTGGATGGAAACGGTCTTTTATTCGTTTTGTGTAATATTTCAGTTTTGCTCATAAATTTAATTCGCATCTTTGGATGGAAACATGGCTTATGTGAGCCTGGAGAAAGGTCAGTTGTGCCTGTTGGCCTGCAGTCGAATGGACCCTTTTCACATTTCCGGGTTTCTCAATAGTGGAAGTCGTCATAGTGGGTAAACTTGGAGCGCAGTGAATGGGAGCGTACCACAAATCATATTTTTGACAATTATTCATTCATTCATTCATTTTTAACCGCTTCTCCGGAGCCGGGTCAGGGGGGCAGCAGTCTTAGGAGAGAACCCCAGACTTCCCTCTCCCCAGACACTTCCTCCAGGTCCTCCGGGGGGATCCCGAGGCGTTCCCAGGGCAGCCGAGAGACATAGTCCCTCCAGCGTGTCCTGGGTCTTCCCCGAGGCTTCTTCCCGGTGGGACATGCCTGGAACACCTCCCTAGGTAGGTGTCCAGAAGGCATCCGAAACAGATGCCCGAGCCACCTCAGCTGACTTCTCTCGATGTAGAGGAGCAGCGCCTCTACTCCGAGCTCCTCCCGAGTAACAGAGCTCCTCACCCTATCTATAAGGGTGCGCCCTGCCACCCTGCGAAGGAAACTCATTTCGGCCGCCTGTATCCGAGATCTTGTCCTTTCGGTCATGACCCACAGCTCATTTTTGACAATTATACTTGCTGAAATAATCAAAGATAAACTCCATGATGGTGTTATCAAGACTTTCAGAAAAAGGAATAAAATAGTGTGAGACTGATGACGGCAGATAGAAGAGAGAACAACGTCAATTTACTGTCCTGCTCCCATAGACGCTGCATTAGAAACACCTCGCATAAGCAGTAATTAATTTTTTGAAAAGCGAAGATGATAAAATACGTACATAAACACATATAAATGTTCATACTTAAAAAAATCTAAATATAAAAACATTTCAAGGATTTAAAACGCTGATGGCCGTTAAACGCGTCATAGCAGTCTTGTGAAAAGGGTCCACATGAGGGGAAAACCTGATCTGTGCGTGTCCAAAAGATGGATTACAGAGCAAATCAATGACGGTCAAAGGCTTCCAGCTCAGAGGCTCAAACTTGGAAACAAGCCATCGCAATGCAAAACTGATCCAGACAGACAGACGGAGTGTGTGCCAGTGACGATTGCCACAACGTGAAATCAGAAATGAGAAACAGATCAGTTTCTGGCCTGTGCTCAACACTATCGGTGACTGCTGAACATTTTACTGCAGCTTTGATGTTTCATAGTAGTCATAATACACTGGTGTTAAAGGGATAGCTCACCTAAAACAATTATTAGCATTAATTAAAGAAATAACTGTTTAATGGATTTTTGCGAACATAAGATAAAATAAAAGTGTGCTTCAAGATTCTCCTAGATAAGGTCTCAAAAATAAAAACGTTAATGGGGTGACACGGTGGCTCAGTGGTTAGCCCTGTCGCCTCACACCAAGAAGGTCACTGGTTCGAGTCCCTGCTGGGTCAGTTGGCATTTCT
>CAIGQW010054451.1:121169-131436 GCA_903798125.1 Danio choprae
ACACACACACACACACACACACACACACACACACACACACACATACGTTTGTTTTTGTGAAACGTGGGTACATTACATAGGTTTCCATTCATTTTCCATACTGTCCAAACCGTATATTGTATTGGCCTAACCCCACCCTACCCCTAAACCCAACCATCACAGGAGACTGTGTACAGCTTTACTCTCTGAATAAACTCATTCTGTGTGATTTATAAGCTTCTGGAGAAATGAGGACGTCAGCAATGTCCTCATATTTCACCTCCTTTTTGTAATACCCATGTCATACCTATGTCATTATACAGATTTGTGTCCTGAAATGTCACAAAAACACGTACACACACACACACACACACACACACACACACACACACACACACATATATATATATACTTATATACCACCGTCAAAGGTTTGGGGTCAGTTTTTTATTATTAATTTTATTTAATAATTTAAATAAAATTATTCTGTTCATCAAGGCACTTATTAAATGTAAAAAAAATTGTATGTATTATAATATAACATTATTGTATGTAGTATCAAATGAAATGATTACTTCAGTCATTATTGCTTTTATTACTATTACCATTAATAACAATAATAATGAATATTAGAGTGATTTCTGAAGGATCGTGCGACTCTGAAGACTGGAGTAATGAAGCTGAAACTTCATCATTAAAATCACTGGAGTAAATTATTAACTACTGTGGTTTGAACAGTGGTTTTACAGTGCCATAATATTCGACAGTTTGTACTGTATTTCTGATGAAATAAACGCAGCCTTGGTGAGCAGAAGCTTATTTTAATACATTTAAAAAACCCTACTGACCCCAAACTCTTGACGGTAGTATATACGTCACGTTATGAAGGTAAGATAGATTGCAGTATCATGATGACTCTGAAATGCACATGTTCTGGGAACTGTTTGCTGACGTACTCAAAGAGTATAGTATTAGCATAACACTAACAGGCTGCATGTAAAATAAAGCAAAGCACTGAAACACTGAATAGATCAAACCTCCACGATGTAAGAAAGTAGTTCTGTATTTATGTCTAGTCAAGCCACATTACTAGAGAGCGTCATATTTGACTTTTCATTTCTGTACACGTCTTTGCCAAGTGTTCAAGCTGTAAGATATTTCAATGTGAGCGAGTATATGCCAATTAAGTATGGCGTTTGTTTAATGAACACCTTTTAATGAAAATGTAATGTAAATGTAATTAAAATGATTGTGATGAGCTGTTCAGGTTGTAATATCAATTTAATGGGTACGATTATTTTTGCGACACTTAATACTGTTGGTAATGTATCATTAAATGTAAATATAACTTATTTGTGTAATTTATTGTTGAAATGTATAGTTGTTTTTTATTGTTATGTGTATTTTTATACAGATCTGTGTGTATTAAAGGTTATAACTGCGTAACCGTACAAGTTTGCGTGAGTTTTTGATAAGAAACAAGCTGATTTTGTCACAACTGTTTGAGAAATGAACAATTGAAAAATATTTTATGACGTTTAAACTTGTAATTAATTAAATGAACGCAATTTAATAGGCACATTATGAAAGTAGTAGTCAAAAGAGACAACAAGTGACCCCTGGTGGACAGTTCAGTATAATGATAGTCTGTGTTTCCCGGCCCTGGGCACACCAGTAGCTCACATTTTAGTCTCTTCCAGCGGTGATGTATGCAGAAAAACATCCTAATGCTAAAGGTAGCTCCTAACTCGCCAAATTAGGTGAAACTCTTACAAGTAACGGCCGTGTCAGTTCCAAATTTAGGACATGTAGAAAAGAAAACTTAGGAAATATATACATTACAAAAATGCTCTAGAAATTTAGTTGGCGTCATGGTGGCGTGCATTCAGTATGGGGGCGTGCGATAGATCTGCAGAGTGGATGGCAACATCAACAGCCTGAGGTATCAAGACATTTGTGCTGCCCATTACATTACAAACCACATGAGAGGGCAAATTCTTCAGCAGGATAGCGCTCCTTCTCATACTTCAGCCTCCACATCAAAGTTCCTGAAAGCAAAGAAGGTCAAGGTGCTCCAGGATTGGCCAGCCCAGTCACCAGACATGAACATTATTGAGCATATCTGGGGTAAGATGAAGGAGGAGGCATTGAAGATGAATCCAAAGAATCTTGATGAACTCCTGCGTCCTGCAAGAACGCTTTCTTTGCCATTCCAGATGACTTTATTAATAAGTTATGCGAGTCATTGCAGAGATGTATGGATGCAGTCCTCCAAGCTCATGGGAGTCAGACACAATATTCATTCTTTTTCCACTGCACCATGACTTTATATTCTATACTCTACATTATTTATGTTAAGTGACAAGACTTTTGTCTAAGCAAAGTCAGACCTTACTGTCCTAATTAAATCATGCAAAATCAAGGCATGATTATACTTTATTTGGGTGAAATAAGTGTAATCTAGAGGCCTTTGTCTTCATATAAGCCACTTCTGATACCGAATGATCAACTAGAAGTCAAGTTATTATTTGTTGTTCCTAAAACTTGGATAGGCGACAAGACTTTTGTCAGGTAGTGTGTCCAGTCATATTGTAGTGACATAAACACAAGTCTCAAGTCTCTGTAAACTTGGATCCAAATCCTAGCAATTTTCATTCCCATAGCAATGGACGTTACAGTGCGATTTTCCCCGCCCACCGATATCGATTGCCAGGGACGTATTACCATGTTTTAGGATTAATGTATATGATCATGTCCACCTGACAGGATTTGCAAAGAAACTGGCTTTAAAAGATCTGTTCCAACTCTCTGCGATCCGCTGCACTTCCAGAAGCAGTAAGGGCTACACTTTGTATTATTTAGAGCATTTTGAGCTATGTAATTCATGACCGCTGGAATCATACAGTATAAACATAGCATATAAACAAGGACTCTTCAATCACACAACGGGAGTCCTGGTTTGTGGACGTTGAGTCAGCTTTATTTTGTACAGTAACTGAGCTATAATGGATCTCTATACAACGTCATATTTACCTGTTTGGTGAGCATCCGGTAACATTTACTGTGAGTAGATGAGCAAAAATGGCACAACATGTTTAAATGCCTGTGTTTGTGTGTGTGTGTGTGTGTGTGTGTGTGTGTGTATGAACATTGTACCGGCATTTGTGTGTGGCTCATTCATTGTTGCAGAAAGACTGAATAAACTCCACAACTACATCTAATAACCATTGCGAAACGTCAGTCTTATTGTGGCGTTTGTGACGGTGGGTCTCTGTTTCATTGTGTCTGATTTGCTGTCTTTCATTGGGCTGTGTTTATCCCGACATATACTGGTTATCCTTCTCTACACACTTAATGAAATCCCTTTCCTGTTAAATTACTTAAAGTCACCATGAAATGGAAGTTAAGATTGTCCTTTTTTCCAATATTGTGACATAACTCAGATTGAAACAAATTGGGAGAGCAGTGCACAAGCTCGTCCTTTGGGAACTAATTGGATCGTTGGAAGACGAATATTGTTAACAAAATAAAGGAAGATTGATAAATGGACAAAAGCAGAGGAGAAACAAGACACGCCCTGACAGCTCCGCCCTAAAGGTGTGATAGCTCTGCCCTAAAGGACTGATAGCTCCGCCCTAAAGGACTGATAGCTCCGCCCTAAAGGCTAAAGTTGGTTTGAGGGGGAGGGAAGTTTATGCAGGGAGGCACGGTGGCTCAGTGGCTAGCACTGTCGCCTCACAGCAATAAGGTCACTGGTTCGAGTCCCGGCTGGACCAGTTGGCATTTCTGTGTGGGGAATGTTCTCCCTGTGTTGGCGTGGGTTTCCTTCGGGTGCTCCAATTTCCCCCACAGTCCAAAGACATGCGGTATAAGTGAATTGAATAAACTAAATTGGCCGTAGTGTATAAGTGTGTGAATTTTAGTGTATGGGTGTCTCCCATCACTGGGTTGCGGCTGGAAGGGCATCTGCTGTGTAAAACATATGCTGGAATAGTTGGTGGTTCGTTCTGCTGTGGTGACCCCTGATAAATAAGAGTCTAAGCCGAAGGAAAATTATTTACACAGATTCACCATGCATAACAAGCACTGCTACATACGTATACAAATGAGAAGAGTACATTTTGATTTCATTGTGACTTTATGGGCTTTCGTGCAACCAGATTTTCATGGAACGATGCATTAATCTCTCTAAAACTATTATAACCCAAAAGCAGTGGTTCTCAAAGCTGTTTCTGACAGTTGTGTACCACCATTTGTGACTCAAACAATGTCAGTGTGTTCTTCAGCACAACCATATGTATTCAGAAGCAAGTAACAATACACTGCTTGTGCTTAACATACATTTTCACTACAAATGCAATGGTAAAATGCTTACCAAAGCAGACTGTCCTGCTGATTTTTTAAAGAAGAAGAGCAGGACATAGCACTTGTTATGATCAGCTGCTCATCAGTTCTTAGTGAGAGTTTCAAAATATTCCTCCAATATGCCCTCGATTTCATCTTCTTTGTAGTCCTGTACTTGGAAGAGTGGTTTGGTTGACGCTCCTCTGATCATGGCGGACAGCACTGGAGTGAGAGAGAGGAAAAAATAATGATCAGCATATCTATTCAATCGTAGTCAGCCTGGTCAGTACCTGGATGGGAGACCACATGGGAAAGCTAGGTTGCTGTTGGAAGTGGTGTTAGTGAGGCCAGCAGGGGGCGCTCAAACTGCAGTCTGTGTGAGTCCTAATGCCCCAGTATGGTGAAGGGGACACTATACTAATCCCATGGCACTTCTCATAAAGAGTAGGGGTGTCCTGGCCAAATTCCCTTGGCCTGGTGTACTGGCCAAATTCCCTCCATCAGCCCTTACCGATCATGCCCTCCCAATCATCCACATCCCCTGAATTGGCTTTATCACCGTCTCTCCACTCCACCTACTGTATAGCTGGTGTGTGGTGAGCGCACTGGCATATCCTGTGGCTGCCGTGGATGCTGCACACTTGTAGTGGTGTGGAGAGACCAACACCCCCCCCCATCATGATTGTGAAGCGGTTTGGGTGTATGGCCAAACACGATAAAACACGCTATATAAATACACATTACATTACATATAAACCCTGACAAGAGCAATACCTTTTCCAGAAGAAGGTCTGAAGAGACAGAGGATCCTCTTGTTCATTGCCACAGCTCGGCCCAGTTCATAACCAACACCTAAAGATGGCTGCGTCACTTCTGCTACTATCACTGATACAGAGACAAAAACAGCACTGGTTACTCGGTGTAAAGGCCTGTTCGCATCAAGCACGATAACTATAAAGATCACGATCACGATCGGACTTGAAGGCCTTTTAAAGACCATTATGAATCAAATATCAGCTTTTTTTTGTTGTTTTTTTTCATAGTGTGACGCAGTTCCTAGAGAAACTGAATATTGAATGAGAAAACAGTGGGCGTGGCTTGTATTTTTTACTGCGAGCTGATTGGATGTAGTAAAGTAGGCTTTTCATTCAGAAAGATCAGGAAAAGGGTTTGGGGAGAGTTATTACAGCCTAACAGACTCCTCCTATTCACCATTTCTCTTTGTTGTCAAAACTGACAGTTAGAGGGGCGTGGTTACGTATTTTAGCCCCGCCCATCACCTCAGACAGACCTAATCTGAGAATTTAACTTAAAACCAACAGGAAGTGCATTTTCAGATTTCAATTAAAGATTACAAGGACAAACTGATTTTGCTTTCTTAATGACATGCACAGATGAAGTGTTCACCACAAAACTAGCAATGTGAGCTAACAAAAGCAATATGGCTAGTTTTGATTTCATGTGTACTTTAAGCACTAGCACAACAGTACAGTACAGTACAGTACTAAATTCTGAGTTCATTTCTACACAAATAAGAAATATACAGAAAGAAACAGCCATTGACTTCCATAGTAATTTTGTTCCTACTAAGGATGCTTTTCCCCCAGCATTCTTCAGTATATCTTCATTTGTGTGCAACAGAAGAAAGAAATTCATAAACTTTTAGAACCACTCGAAGGTAACACATATAAAACGTATATTATTACATTTAGGGCTGCACAATATTGGAAAAAATTGCTGATATTGCAATATTTTATTTCTCTGCAATAAATATTCATTCATTCATTCACTTTCTTTTCGGCTTAGTCCCATTATTAATCAGGATTATCCACAGTGGAATGAACCGCCAACTTATCCAGCATATGTTTTACACAGCGGATGACCTTCCAGCTGCAACCTATCACTGGGAAACACCCATACACTCTACACCACGGACAATTTAGCTTACCCAGTTCACCTATAGAGCATGGAGCACCTGGAGGAAACCCACGCCAACACATGGAAACTCCACAGAAATGCCAACTGACCCAGACGAGGCTCGAACCAGCGACCTTCTTGCTGTGAGGCGACAGTGCTAACCACTGCACAGTATTAACAGTATTCAGGTACAGAAGCTGACTAATCACAATGCAAAAAAAGAAGCTTTTCTTACTTTGCTTTGTCTCATTTCTAGTCCAAATATCGATATATAGATCAAGTAAAAATATAGTTTTGTTTTAAAATTCTGATGAAATAAAGCAAAATTAAGAGTTTTTCCTTAAAACAAGCAAAATTATCTGCCAGTGGAGTAAGTTAAATAATCTTCTTTCGCTTTGAAATGTAGATATTTGGACTAGAAACAAAAACAAACAACTTTTTTGTTGCATAAATCGTATAAATTCTGTATAAATACATTATCATTCATTCATTAATTTTCATTTCGACTTAGTCCCTCTATTCATCTGGGGTCGCCACAGCGGAATGAACCGCCAACCTATCCAGCATATGTTTTACGCAGCGGATGCCCTTCCAGCTGCAACCCATCACTGGGAAACATCCACACACACTCATTCACACACATACACTACGGACAATTTAGCTTACCCAATTCACCTATACCGCATGTCTTTGGACTTGTGGGGGAAACCGGAGCACCCGGAGGAAACCCACGCCAACACGGGGAGAACATACAAACTCCACACAGAAATGCCAACTGACCCAGCCGAGGCTCGAACCAGCGACCTTCTTGCTGTGAGGCGATCGTGCTACCCACTGCGGCACCGTGAGCCCCTATAAATACATTAATTAAATTCAATTCTGTAGCTCCTGGTCAACTATAATCCAGACTGAACATTGCATATCTTTGCCTTGTGACTACTGCGAATGCGCACATTGCGATATTTGATGCTGAAACGATATATTGTGCAGCCCTAATTACATTAAATAAAAAAAACACAGGTGTCCAACAGATTAATCGTTAGGGTAGAGAATCGTTAATAATTACTGTGAAAATTGTGAATAATCCCTCATACCGTCAGACATCATCAGCCACTGCACATCCCGATGATGAATGGCTTTATCTCCATCTTTATCTTCACCTGCATCATGGACACATTATTAGTGCTGACCTGCAATCGTTTGTTAAAGGTGCAGTATGTAGGATTGACACCTAATGGTTGAACTAGGTATTGCAGTCCAAATTCAAAAAACGGGAGGCTTCCTCAAAAGTGGGTTGCCAGATTGACCACACAAACAGATCGAGAGAGTACCTGAAGATTGAGTCTTATGCCACGATCATACTAGAGTTTAAGCATGAGAAATTCTGTCGTACGGCGCTGCGAAAAGGGGCGGGATTAAACAAGATGATTAGACTTTTAAAAAAGCGAGCGATTGGTCCATATTTGTAAATTTCTGTCCAGAGAGGTCATGTTTTGATCTTTGATTGGTCTCACGCAATCACGTGACGCGATTTCGCAGGTCAGAGTTCACCACACTTGAATTTGCAACGCAGCGAACTGCGAAACGTGTCGCACGCGTTTCCGGTCTGACACACTCACATGTGTATGAATGGAAGTCTATGGGGTGAGAAGCGCAGTGTGACCGCGGCTTTACACTATAAGCTGCTCGTCTAATGTTTACGATATTTGAACTGTGTACTATTTAAGAGAGCAGCCATTTTTAGTGGTGTCAGAAACCATAGTGTACTTTATGAGATACACACAATCAGTTCCACAATACAGTGCAATAACGAGTCCATGCACACTCAACAGCTAGAATATACCCATTATTGCACTTGAGACTTCGCAAGCCAAATTAATTTCCACGTCTGACCACAAGATGGCATCTAAAGCAGGATCCTACACTTAAAAATATGTTTACTGCTTGTTTAAACTACTTATTTAAAATAAGTTGAATCAACAAATCTTCAGTTTTTCTGGAGACAACTTAATTGTTTTATGTTTAGTCTACTTAGATTTGTAAAAACAGTTGGGTTAGTTTAATCGATTTGTGTTGGGACAACATGAAGGAATTGTGTGTATAGTTTAAAAATAAAATATAATTGAAATAAAGTTTGTACACATGACAAGTCGTTGTTTCATCATTAATAAACGGCTGGCTAAGTGTTAAATAATGATCACAGGGTCTGACCAAGAAGTTGAAAATAGGTGCGTTCGACTTCATGCAGCGCTGCGCAGATCGATCGAAATCTGTCTTAAAGCGGTGCATGCCGGATAGAAATTTTGTCCGGCTTGATGCTGCGCCGACGCCACGTGACTGTCACATGTGGCATCAAAGTACCACGACAGTGCTCCGAGATCAGACGATTGATTCAGCCGGTGCGACGTCTGAAGAGTGACTGCAGGAGCTGCGATGACGACACCGATATTACACGATTGGCCGAGTTCACCGCATGACAACAACCACGAGTGTTTCGGGTTTATTATTGGACAACTTCCGTCTCACAAATTTCAAAACAAACAATGAACTTTTTATGCCATCTCCAGTACACATCATGTTTATTAAATGACTACAAATATTTTACTGCAGAAATCATCTTTCATTCATTTTCTTTTGGCTTAGTCCTTTTATTAATCTGGGGTCGCCACAGCGGAATGAACCGCCAACTTATCCAGCATATGTTTTTACGCAGCGGATGCCCTTCCAGCTGCAGCCCATCACTGGGAAACATCCATACACACTCATACACTACGGACAATTTAGCTTACCCAATTCACCTATAGCATGTCTTTGGACCTGTGGGGGAAACCGCTTGGTGATTTCCAAAAATCTAATTCCTTTTATTAAAATATTATAATGACCATATTTTATCCATAACCTACAGAAGGAGAAAAAATAGTACCTAATAATTACATTAAAAAAACAACATGCAAATAAAAAGCCACCATCCTTTCGGTTTTGTGCTAGCCCTGGGGTGATTGCGCTATATTAAAGACACAGCACATTGATTTTATGGCACCAGGTGAAACTTTCTGACACCTTTACGGCACTCACGTACATTAAAAATAAATACAGGCCACAACTGAACGTTTCTTATTTTGGTCGATTTAAACAAGCATACACAACGAACCACAAACATCGTAATGTTCTGATAACGATTGACATGTAGGAGAATCACTTCCTGCCCTCACGTCAGAACTTCGCGCGTCATCAATGACGTCATGTTAAACGCAGGTTTTCAAAGGGAGAACAAGTGACTAGCATTGTTTTTCATATAAACAAGTATGTCCACTTAGCATGTTTCTTAAATATCTGCAAACGTTAAAAGCACATTATGGTATGTTTATGGTTTAGAAGAGTCGAAAACTTGCATGCAGCATCTTTAAAATTGTTTTAATTTGTTATTAATTGGATTAAAATTGTAATTATTTGGATTACAATTTTAAAAACAATGTGGGGGGAAAGTGTAGAGAGAGAAAGACCTAGAATGATTTCAGAAAGTGAAAGTGAGTAAAATGATTTACCCTCGTCAGACAGGCTGTCATAACTCACATGCTCGGTTAAAACCTTGCCGTACTGCTGCAACTTCTTCACTATTGTCTGGTAAATAACCACGTCCTGTCGCCCTCCCCGAATGCTTCCGCAAAAGTATATGTTCATAGTTTGCAGGCGTCCTCGTCTTTCTACAGTAATACAAGCGTGGCTTTCTCAGCAGCCTGCACAGCACTCACGGGAAGCTCAGATGAACTGCAGGTCATTTTCCCGCGCAAACACACTCACACGGGGAAAGCGCCACCGTGCGGCCGCTTGTATATTACAACACTTCATGACGTTTTCATTTCTTATAATTTATTTAAAAATAATTACTCATGATCGTAAATCTTTTTAATTAGAGAAGAAAAAATTATAAAAAGAAGAAAATGAAAATGGAAAAAGAAAATGTGCTTCACAGCAAGAAGGTCGCTGGTTCGAGCCTCGGCTGGGTCAGTTGGTATTTCTGTGTGGA
>CAIGQW010054451.1:131446-153450 GCA_903798125.1 Danio choprae
TTTACAAAAGGAACAGTTTGTATGGATATGTTTTTGTATTTTACTAAGGGAGTACTGTCGGGATATGTACGACGGATAACTGTAAAGGAAACTTCTTTTACCTTATTTGTAATTACGCAAGATACGTCGCTTAGCGCGTCCACGTATCGTGACGCAATCACTGCGCAGTTGTGCTTCTGCGCACCACCGGAAACAAATAACTGGCTTTCGGATACAAATGCATCAGCTGAAAACAAACGAGTAAAAGAGCTCGAACGAATAAAGAGGTAAGAGGAAATAGCCAAACATATATACAAACCCCTAACAACCCCCTACAAACGCATAGGTAAGGGAGAATCCTGAAATGATATGAAATGTGTTTAGGTTAGCATGATTTTATAGCTTAAGCATACCCTGACAGGTAGATGTTGCACACATTGCATATACACACACATATTTAGCCTGTAAAAAGATTACTTTCTCTAACACGTCAGCGTTTTAACATCCATCAGCCTCTTTATCACAATGAACGCATTTTGTGGGTCAGTCTAAAACGCACAATGTGCCTAAACATCAACCAGAGCAACCAACATTTCTGTCAAACCTTACTTGTTATTAACACCAACTACTGTCGAATCCACAGATAAAGCGTATAATAGCACGTTGAGTATTTTTAACCTGTAACCATTGACTTCTATAGTAGGAAAAACAAATACTAAGTCACTGGCCTTTCAGCATTTTCCTAAATATCTTCTTTTGTGTTCAACAGAAGAAAGAAACTCATAAAGCTTTGAAACAAGTAAAGGGTGAGTAAATAATCTCAGAGTTTTGAGTGAACTACCCCTTTAAGCTGTTTTCTTATAATGGACTACTAGAGATATATATTAATAGAGATAATATAATAATAGCCATTCTATGTACAGGATATTATACACCTTCTCTGTGTATTAGGGGCTCGTTTTTCGACAGTAATTAGTGTTAATTACAAGTAAGATTTGAGAGAAATTTTGGTTGATGTTTGGGCACATTAAACTAGTTTTTCGAACGGCGCAATATTGTGTCTGTTCGCAGCCCTTGAATGGAAGTGGCGAGGGCCCGAGAAATGGGTCCCGAGAGAATCTTACCGAACTCCGAGGAGGATGTGGTGCAGGACCGGCCTTTAGACGCCACCGTGCCGGAGGAGTGGAGCGGAGAGGACATGGAGGAGGAGGAGGAGGATGAAGGAGGTGCTGGAGACCAGGACAGCGCTGGATATTATTATCAGCCTCTAAATCAAGACCCAGACGGGATGAATGGCTCGCACACAGAGCCAGCCGACGAGGGCACCACCACAGAACAGCTGCAGGACGTCCAGGACAGAATAGAGGTACTGCTGATCTGAGGAAGCAGAATTCATCTTAAAATGTCATAAGCAAAATGGCAATGCAATAGAGTGGAGGAACTCTGGCCACCTTGTAGGCCAATCGGCTGCTAGCATAAAACTGGTTCCCTCGATTAAAATCCCTATGGGATTTTCCCATAGACTTTTCGAAGATTGCAAATAATAAGCTGTGTTCAAACACAGTTCATTACACTTACACGTTTTGTCCAACCGGATAATCCTCACACGATAATATAACTTTGATCACTTTTGGGTCGTAAATGCAAATGCAAGAACTGAGAAGCTAACATTAGGCTATTAATGGACTAACACTGCCTTCAGGGCGCTCGCCTGTTACGTCAGCACCACCCTGCTACAGACAACGCTTTACGCTTATTTTTAGAAATAAGGTCCATGCAACGATTGACTCTCTTTATTATATTGTAATCCACGCTATATATTATAAACAAATACCAATATGTAAAAAACACATCAGTATATAGACCTTCCCGTGGAAAATACATTTGTTTTGCTGCTTTACAGTTGATGTAAAAGTTTTAAAACACGTACTGTATGTTTTATAAATGTGCCTACATATGTAAATGTGTATCGCTCACGTGCATACACCCAACCTTAGTGAAAACCTAGCTATGACTGTCAATTACAAATCCCATATTTTCATAGACGACAGAATTGAGGGACAAGTCTGTCGAATGCCTGCAAATCCCATCATGGATAGAGAACATTCAATACTGTTTATTCGTCACGAAGTACAGCGATAAGCAGCCCATACAGTCACATGTGCCATACGTATGAAGGTGGGTGTAAAGGAATTTAAAGAGGAGTGTAAATATTGCAGTTAATGTATAATGATCACGTTAAAATGACAGGAAATATTTATATATTTATACAAGTTTATTCACACATTTGCATTACTGAAAGCAGGAAAGAGACAGGGTGCCGTATGGTAAGCAGTATCTTCATAAAATAGCTTTATTAAAATAAATGATACCCTAACCCTAATGAAACAAATAAATCTGTCGTGACGGTCTCTACAAGTCATTATCTACACACAATATAAATGCCCAGTTATAAATACTACAAACTATAACATACTATTTATGAAAATACTTAACCAAATAACATTCATTCATTTTCCTCAGCTTAGTTCCTTTATTCATCAGGGGTCGCCACAGTGGAGTGAACCGCCAACTTATCCAGCATATGTTTTACACAGTGAATGCCCTTCCAGCTGCAACCCAGTACTGGGAAACACTCATTCACTACGGACAATTTAGTTTATTCACTTCACCTATAGCAAGTGTTTGGACTGTGGGGGAAACTGGAGCACCCGGAGGAAACCCACGCCAACACGGGGAGAACCGGCAAACTCCACACAGAAATGCCAACTGACCCAGCCGGGACTCGAACTAGCGACCTTTCTGCTTTGAGGCGACAGTGCTAACCACTGAGCCATCGTGTTGCCACTAACCAAATAACAGACAAATCCATATGCCCAACGCAATCTGTAAATTTAAAGCGGGCTGCGTTCCAGGCCAGTTCAGCTCGATGACGTATAATGTCTTCTACATCGCCTGTAGTCCCATTTAGCAATTTGTTAGCCACCATCTTTTTAAAGAAGCGAACCGATTAAAAACAAAATCAAGAGTGAGATGTAACTGATGTGTTTTATGTCGTAGAATAAAGCGTGAAAGTATCTTGAGTTTGTGTTAGCCACGATTTAACCTTATTTAAGCGATTTAACCGAAATCCCATTCAAAAAACGCATTGACTTTGGGACGAGGGAACCGGTGTTGTGCCGAGAAACGCACCCCAGGCACAAAATGCACCCCCTCATAGACTTTCATCAGCATTCTCAGTCTTCATTTAAAAACGAAACAAAAATCAAAGGCAATAATTGATTAAAACATGACTATTTTGATGGATAAAGCAAGGACAAGTAGTGAAATGCATTTTAAAACGCACCAGGTTTACAAATAAATGTAAAATAATAAGATTGACTCTAGTGTAGCCTAAAATTAGGCTTTTTGGTGGGTTTTAAACAGACATTTCGGCTACATGGAACACATACAATTGTTGTTGCCGTTTTAAACTAAACCAGAGATGAAACAATTGACTTAATCTCATCGCTATTGTATTTAAAGTCAATCTATTTATTTATATATCTTCTGTAAGGGAAGGGTCACATTCATGAAACTCGCTTCAGTCACTCTCATTAGTGTCATAACTGTCAATTTTATTGTTATCAATTTCAGTTAATAGATGCACGTTTCAGAGGGGGTGCATTTTACAGCAGGGGTGCACCACGCGGCTAAAATGCTAACTCGCTTCCAAGTTTTTGCATACAAATTGACGTCACAGTTCCTCCACTCTATGTATTTCTGTATTCATGAGCATTTTCAAAGACGTGCAAAATGAATATTTCAATTATGTCATTTACATGTTGCCATTTCCAACCAGTTTTAAAATGTAAATTACATATTATTTTCAAAGCTTTAAAAGCTGCATAATTAAATTGTAATGGTAGCAATTGAAAATGGATTTTTCTTTAAACTTTTTAATCCGATTAATGTCATTGCAACAAATATACATTTAACTCACCGACTTTTTGCTATACCATTGGCTCAGAATGCATTTTGAAATGATACACATTGAAATAAAAATTCATTCATTCATTAATTTTTCTTTTCGGCTTAGTCCCTTTTTTAATCTGGGGTCGCCACAGCGGAATGAACCGCCAATTTATCCAGCATATGTTTTACACAGCGGATGCCCTTCCAGCTGCAACCCATCACTGGGAAATGAAATAAAAATACACATTGAAAACATCCCAGATCCCACGGTGTAATGATGAACATTCAATCCTGTTCTCATCCTGTCCTGTCCTCATCATTTTGCTATAATTGATCATTTTGCTACCGTTTCTGTTTGCATGCTACAATTTCAGCGTAATTTTGCAACTTAAAGCATTCAACTTGTTATTATCTGTCTATTTTAATCAAATTAAAGTGTTAGAAATTAAAATGAAATGTTTTTAAACCGTGATTGGACGTAAATATAACTTCATTTCATTTACCACCAAACTTTGTGCATCAGTCACGGAGAATGTGAATTTGAATAAAGAAACATGGCTATTTTGCATAAAATGAATTTTGATAGTCGTATGCTAATCTCATTGACATCTGTTTAGCTGTGCCTTTACTGAATGAGCACTGTGCTACGTCCGACAGATCACACTATTGTCTTTCTTTTCTTTTAAATCCTGTTTTAACACATTTGAATCTGTTTTTAAGCATTTAAATATTGTTTCTTTTATTTTATGTAAAGCACTTTGAATTACAATAGTGTATGAAGTGTGCTACATAAACTTGCCTTGCCTATTGGTGTAGAGTCCACACTTGATTGTAAACCTGTTGTCGTCCACATTTTTTCAGGCCATGGGTCTGTTCCTGCCCCATCCTCCTCCTCCTGACAGCGATGAAGAGGAGGATCCTGAAGGAGCTGCTGCGCGCAGGAGTCATGCGTCCATTCCCATGGATGAAGGTGAGAAGATTAATAATCTGTCAAGTCATTTTTTTAAATTAATTAACTGTCTGTGTGTTGGTCCAATTTCACCATCCTGATTAACCCTATTAAGTATGTGCGTCTATATAGGGGTAGTTGACAAATAGGCAGTAAAAAAACAGCTTTTTATGTAAAACACATATTGTAAAATGCAAAGTAAGTCAATCCTAGCCGTTATTGTAATGTTAATAATGTCCGATGTTGAAAATCTTTACTCTTTTGCCTAAAACGCTGTAATCATAACTGATTTAAGCATCAGAAATTGTAATGTACACTTGTACAGTATGAGAAATAATACGTTTAAAGCCTCAGATTAACCTTATATTAAAGAGGACCTCTTATGCCCCTTTTTACAAGATGTAAAATACGTCTCTGAAGTCCCAAGAGTGTGTATGTAAATTGTCAGCTCAAAATATCGCACATATAATGTTTTATGACTCTTTGAAACTGACCCTTTTTAAGGCTTTGATGACTTTAAATTCAAATGAGCTCTTTTCAAAAGAGGGCGGAGCTACAGCTGCCTATGTGGCAGATTCAAAACAAGACTAACCTCCTATGCTAATGAGGGAGAGATCGTGGCTGGTGGGCGGGGCTTCCCCCTCTGATGACACTTGAGTTTTTAATCAAGTGTGATTATAAAAAATAAAACTAATACATTTTTACCATTAGAAGCTGCTTATACTCGCACACTTTTGCCACACAACACTTTAAACCCCTTATAAAATAGATGAATGAATACAAATATTCATTGTGTAGTATCAACCAGTTAACCTACTGTAAACGGCACCAATATGTCATACGTTTCTTGTGTTCACAGATCACGTTGAACTGGTCAAAAGGACCATGGCGGCTGTCAATTTGCCGACACTGGGAATCCCAGCCTGGGCCCAGGAAATCTCTGACGACCAATGGAAGGACATGGTGCAGCAGACGCTTCAGTCCAGACAGAGCTCTGCAGGCCTGAGACTGGAACGCGATTGAAACGTGAACCCGATGTGCTCGTCGCAAACCAATCGAAAAGGCACATTTATACAAACTGTGTGTGGATGAAGTCTTGAAATGGAAATCTTAAAGGAACGCTCCACTTTTTTTTGGAAATATATCCCCTAGAGTTAAGACTGTTTAGTTTTACGTTTATTAATCCATCAAGTCTATCTCTGGATCTGGCAGGAGCACCTTTAGCTTAGCATAGGTCATTGAATCGGATTAGACCATTAGCATCTTGTTCAAATAAATAAAATAGTTTCGATCATTTTCCGCATTAAAGCGTGACTCTTCTGTAATAACATTACAAGTCAATGATTAAAAATAATTTTTGAGAGATGCTAATGGTCTAATCCGATTCAATGAACTATGCTAAGCTAAGCTAAAAGTGATCGGCTGAATGAATAAAAAAAATGGTAAAAACTCAACTGTTTAACTTTTGGGGAGCTGTAAAATGAGGCCAAAAAAGTTGAGCGTTCCTTTAATAGTTTACCTTTTAATTGTTTTGAACTATTGATTGGGTAAGAAGTGAAGCTAGGTAAGGTTTAGTGTTTTGCTTTCGTATTAACAACGCATCCCAGTTATGTTATACATAAGATTCCGATTGTTGTGCAATAAGTGACTTCTCCTCCATGCATTTCACACAGCTCCAGCAAAGCAAACCTCCCATCACGTCTTTTGTGTTTCTCTTTATTTTTGTTCTGTACATACATGAACATCTGTACAAAATATGACTTTCATACTATGTAATGCTCAACCTAATTAAAGTACAACATATGTACATATGACCTGGAAAGCAGCTTAAGATTAGCGTCAGACTGGGGAAGGAGGGCTGGGGAGAGGAAGGGGAAGGTGTGGAGAGAACCCATACTTTCTTCATTTCCCTCGGGTTTCTTGAGCTGAACGCTGGCCCCCGTCCGCCTGTTGAGCTGCATCGAGGAAGGAAGCATGCGGCGTTCAAGAGTGAAGTTGCCTCTGATTGTTTCTGGAATGTTTTGGTCTATTTAGAGGCAGCTAGGTTGGCAATTCATGCTCTTGATTGCACGGACAAGTCATTCCCGTACGCTGAAAGGCTTCGGTGACATTGCAACACTTCAAACAGCTAGTGATTTAAAGACTTCGCCTCTGCACGGCATACTATATGCTGTAATAATAGCGCGAGTCGAAACGTACGCACAGGTTTTGGAGCGACGGAAGAAGTGTATAGGAGCAGGACGTCAAAGGAAAGATCACCCAAAACTGAAAATACCGTCGTCGTTTACTCACACAAAAGAAGATATTTTAAAATCATTGACTTCCACGGGGTTTGTTTTTACCACTATGAAAGTCAATGGTTTCCAACATTCTTCAAAACATCTTCTTTCGTGTCCAAAAAAAGATTTGAAACCTAAATTTTTCAGTTTTGGGTGAACTATCCCTTTAAGCTGCTCACTGGACAGTAGTAAAGTGTTGTGTTGTCCAGCAGGAGGAGTAAATAAATGTTCCCTCACTATTGGAATGATCAGAGTGTGACGGTTTACAACAGAGAGGGGACATCATGCATCAATGAAGTCATACAAGCAAACAGAATTAAAGAAAAGATGATGATGTTGGACTGAAACAGGGAATACTGAAGGGCATGGGGCGGGCAAGGGTGCAATCATAAGCAATATACATGACAATATACAGTACGCACAAGTATTTGCAATGGCAATTGCAGGCTGTCGATTTTCCATATACTATGTATGCCTGGACAGGTAAGCGATTATCTTTTTTATTTATTGATTTTTTTCTTTCTTTAAGAATATAGTCCTATTAGGAGGATTGTATAGCGCTTGATCTTACACTAGACCACTTCATCATTTTCCTTACTTATTTAATTCCTGAACACAAACGAAAACTGCTTAGGCTCTTTTTAAAGTGAAAAACTAAACGAAACCAAACATCGAAATAAGACGTACAATCTTGGACAGCACAGTAGTTCACGATCTTGAACGGTTTCCTTGTTAAAAGCGTAACAAGAGTTTGTTTTTTTCCATTCTAGCTTTGATGCTTTACAGAAAACTAACAAACAATTTGATAATGGGTGGAGATTTGATTCATGGGATCCTAAAATGAAAATAAAACAGCGATGCATACAAACGTTAAGTGCAGTGTGGGGCCATTGGTGCATGTGTTTAGCGCAGATTCAGTAAACTACCTTTTACAGCATTCCCATCAAGCGAGCGCTCTGCTGGTGGTGGATGATGAAGATCTAGATTGCTTTCACACTGCTCCCTTTGCGTGGTTCATCAACACAATCATAAGGAAACCAGCAATTGGATCAAGCCAAACTCTTCATCCTCTGCTAATCTGAGAAAAGTGATTAACATTAAACATTAACGTCCCTAGGCCGATACAACCGTCTCAATAGTCCGACATCAAGGATAAGCCTGATCACTCCCGTTTGGCGCCTGATCCCTACGGCGAGCCACACAGGAGCTTAAAAATCCAGTACTGACATCAGCAGACCTCACGTAACATGATTGGTTTGGTTATGTGCGGCCGCTTCACTGCAAACACACATCAGAGGACAGATTTACAGAGGCAGCGACTGGAATACAAGCAGCGGTGGAAATGGAAAGGGAACATGCGGACCAATGGAGATGGCATAAAGTGGACTAAATAAATAAAGGTGGAGTGTGGAGATAAAACAAAAGCAACTACAGCAAGAGCAAACTTGAATTATTTGTAACCCACACTACTGTGGAAGAATCAGCAGCTATTGTGTGTGTGTGTGTGTGTTTTTGGGAGCTCTCCACTGCTCCGTGTATATCTGCAGACAGGCTCTCCAACAGCGAGGGAGGAAGAGAGTATGGACAGAGGAACAGAGATGGTGGGTTACAGCAGGCGACAAATTCTGGACCAAGACGAGAGGGACAGTTTAGGCGTGGTGGAGGGTGGCGGGGCGCTCCGGTCAGAGCGCCTCCTGATTGGCCGTCAGGTACTCTTCTGCTCGCTTGTGCGCTTCCAGAGCTTTTATAGTGTACACATCCTGCGGCAGCTCAGACTTTCGCCTCATCAAAACCTTGTCTTTCTTGATTTCCTTCATTCCCTGAAAAATAAATAAGTGATGGTTAGGATTGAGCAACTGGCAACAAGAAAAAATAAGCATACGTATGTGCTTAGTGCATGTATACAGATGAATGTAAAAGGACATGACATGTGCAAATGTATTTATAAAGAAATGTGCATGTGTATATACAGTTGAAGTCAGAGTTATTCGCCCTCCTGTGAATTTCTTTTTCCAAATATTTGTCACAGAAAAACAATATAGCAATGTCATATTTTTCTAATAACGTGTGCAGCCCTAATAACAACAGTTGAAGTCTGTCTGAATTATTAGCCCCCCTGTATATTTTTCTCCCAATTTCTGTTAATGGAAGTATTTGTCAACACATTTATAAGCATAATAGTTATAATAACTCATGTCTAATAACTGATTTCTTTTATCGTTGCCATGATGACAGCTCATAATATTTGACTAGATATTTTTCAAGATACTGGTATTCAGCTTAAAGTGACATTTAAAGGCTTCACTAGGTTAAAGTTAGGGAAATTAGGCAAATCATTGTATAACATGTTCTGTTCAGGTTTGTTCTGTAGACAACGATATTGACCTTAAAATGGTTTTTAATAAATTAAAAACTGCTTTTATTCTAACCGAAATAAAACAAATAAGACTTTCTCCAGAAGAAAAAATATTATCGGAAATACTGTGAAACATTCCTGAATCTGTTAAACATCCTTTGGGAAATAATTGGAAAAAATAAAAATCACAGGAGGGCGAATAATTCTGACTTCAACTGTATATACACCCACACACATCTCCCACCTGTAACTTACCCAAGCAGATACATAAAAAATGAAGTACACTTTGTGCTTAAAGTAGGGATGCGCTCTACACTGGTGACCATGATAAACCGCTAGCACGCTTGTGTATTTTAGGACATCCTCAAACCTCAGTCATAAAATGAAATGTCGTCATGCCTCAGACTAAAAGACTCCAGTCATGGGACAAAACGACATTGTGCCTCAGACTAAAAGGCTCTCAGGAAAAACAACATCAGGTGTCAGCTCTGGTACAATTAGGCATCAGACTTAAAGGCATCAGATGAAACCAGACAAAACGGTCTAAGACAAAAGCTCTTCAGTTGAAACAACAAAGTTCCCATAAAATCAAAACGTTTTGTTGGGTGTTGGTATCAGTATGTTGGTTTTAAGGATATCTATAAGCTAGTGCACTCCAAAACAGTGACAGAAACTCACATTTTGAATAGATATAAACATTCAATGCTTGTAGTTTTTTTTCACATCAGCTCATACTTTAGATTCTAATCAAATCTTCTGACGAACCAAATGCTCTCTAGTATCTGACATGCCCCGCACCCACTTAGATAGAACACGACTTAAGGGTGCAGTATGTAAGTTTGGGTTCAACCCAGTGGTTGAACTAGGTATTGCATTCCTGGATCAAAACAAACGGAAGCGCAGGTTGCCAGATTGAGGACAGGAGCGAGTGATTTAAGTCGTGCTCTAAATAAAAGCAACGGCACCCGATAGAAGGAATATTTTCCATATTAAAAGGAGTTTTTGTTCTAACAAACACCTGAAATTGATATATTAGAAACGGCTTCACAGCTGAACAACAGAAAACTGACAATGATCACCTCATGTGCTTTATTCAGTGTTAAATGCTAACAATGTGAGTTTGAATGGCATTTTACATGACATTTATTGCCGTACTACTGAAAGCAGCAGCAGATAGTTCACCTCAGATCTGGAAAATAAAATAAACCGTTTGAAATTGAACTTTAGATCTAAACACAAATCAGTGATTCAGCATCTACATTTAATAAGGGTAAAGATGGTTAATATGTATTAAATAGATTATAAACCTTACCATTTCGTGAGTGAGTGCATGTTCTGTGCTTCTGAATGGCTGCATTGCTTAGCCATTCAGCCAAATTGCTTATCACTGCGTATCTCGTCACGTAGCGTGTTGTTAGGACACGGGGTTACCTGCTCACCTAATGTTTATGCTCATATTATTAATATTATTTGCTAATTAATAACCTCATGTGGAACTGAATCGGTCTCATTTCGGAGTCTGCTACTGTCCACCGGAGGTCGCATTTCGGTCACGGGCGCATGCTTTGAGAGCCTTACTGACTGAATGAATGAATGAATGAATGAATGAATGAATGAATGAATGGAATACGTGGTTTTCCACCTAGACAACCCGTGGTGCTGAAATATAATTGGCTAAACTGTTTTGGTAACTTTAACCTGCCCAATGGCAAAGACAGCGTTTGACACGGAAAACACATTTTCAAAGCAGAATATCTGACTTCAGCATTGTTTTTTAGATAAACATGAATGTTCACTCAGCATGTTTCTTAAATATCTGCAAACACATTATGGTATTTTTATGCTTTAGAAGAGTCAAAAACTTACATACAGCACCTTTAAAATCAACCTTTAGGCTCGATAGTCAGGCACACTCTTGATGATTTTGTCAATCTGGCAACCTGCACTTGCGCGTTTTAATCCAGGAATGCAACACCTAGTTCAACCACTGGGTGTCAAACTTATATACTGCACCTTTAAAAATATCACCTTTTGTGTTCAACAGGAGAAAAAAAACGTCATAAAGGTTTGCAACCACTTGAAGGGGAGTAAACAGGGAGTGAATTTTCATTTTTGGGTTTACTATCCCTTTAAGGCATACACATGTTAACTGGTGGCTTATTAAAGCTAAAGTCATCCAGCCAAAAGCATCCTGTCAGTAAGGTTTTGTTTTGTTTTTCTGCAGTATTAGTCAACACACAGCGCAAAGTTGTTCAAATTTCATCTATTACATTCAATTACATCTATAGCTTAAAGCTGCTTTCTCTAAAGCTCTGAAAAATGCACTAAACTGGCTTGTCCATGCATGCGTATCCACTGTTCGGCATCTGAAGCTCCTGTGAAGATCAGAGCGTACCTGCGAGGCTTCAGACTCCACAGTCTTCTTCAGCAGCTGGATGTCCTCCACTGTTGGGGTCTCAGTCTCCATCGAGTACATCGGCATCCCTCCTTCATTGTACATCATATACTGTACACGCACAAACACACATACAGTTAAAGTCAGAATTATTAGCCCTCCTGTATATTGTTATATTGTATATTGTAATTTCTGTTTAATGGAAAGAAGATTTTTTCAACACATTTTTAAACATAATAGTTTTAATAACTATTCATTCATTCATTCATTTTCATTTCGGCTTAATCCCTTTATTAATCTGGGGTCGCCACAGCGGAATGAACCGCCAACTTATCCAGCATATGTTTTACGCAGCGGATGCCCTTCCAGCTGCAACCCATCACTGGGAAACATCCACACACTCTCATGCACACACATACACTACGGACAATTTAGCTTACCCAATTCACCTATAGCGCATGTCTTTGGACTTGTGGGGGAAACCAGAGCACCTGGAGGAAACCCACGCCAACACGGGGAGAACATGCAAACTCCACACAGAAACGCCAACTGACATAGCCGAGGCTCGAACCAGCGACCTTCTTGCTGTGAGGCGAACGTGCTACCCACTGCGCCACCGTGAGGCCCAGTTTTAATAACTAATTTCTAATAATTATTTTATCTTTGCTATGATGACAGCACATAATATTTGACTACATTTTTCAAGATACTAGTGTTCAGCTTAAAGTGACATTTAAAGGCGTAACTAGGTTAATTAGTATTACTAGGCAAGTCATTGTATAACAGTAGTTTGTTCTGTAGACAATGAAAAAATATATTGCTTAAGGGGGCTAATAATATTGACCTTAAAAGGTTTTTTTTTTTCTTAAAAAGTACACCGTCTGGTTCGGCTCAGCTGCCAAAACAGACCTCCACAGACTACAGCGAATACTCTGGACAGCTGAACGAATCACTGGCACTACCCTTCCTACACTTCAAGAACTGTACTCTTCCAGAGTGAGTAAAAGGGCTTACAAAATCACTCTGGACCCCTCACACCCAGCGCACTTCCTGTTTGAACTGTTACCGTCTGGTCAGCGCTACAGAGCACCAAGCACAAAAACAGCCAGACACAGGAAAAGTTTCTTTCCTCGGGCCATCTACCTCATGAACAGTTCAATATCCCCCTACTGTGCAGTAAACGTGCAATACTTTCTCATACGCACTCGTACACAGCACCTTATAACAATTTACAGTGCAATACTTTCTCATACGCACTCGTACACAGCACCTTATAACAATTTACAGTGCAATACTTTCTCTACGCAGCTGTACACAGCACCTTATAACTTGTATATTTATAGCAAATCTGTACATACAATCCAACATCCAGAGCTTTTCACTGATTTCATCTCTGTTTAATGTTTGTTGTCTTTTTCATATTTATTTCGTGTTGTCACTGTTCACTTTATGTACACTGGAAGCTTCTGTAGCCAAAACAAATTCCTTGTGTGTGTGTAAGCACACTTGACAATAAAACCCATTCTGATTCTGAAACCGTGACCTAAAACCTAAAACCAAACCATGAGAAGACTGTATTGTTGCACCCCTAATACTGAGTAAAGAAATTAAAGATATACATATATTTTTATATATATAATAAACAACAAACTGTACAAAAAATATGCAATTACAACCATCAAAGTAAGACAATCTTAGGTTTGATCAGGGTTAAGCCATGTAGGTTAACCCCAATATTACGCCTGTGCTTCACTTTAAAACACACAAGGAAACGATTCCTCATGATAATTAATGCCATGTCGATGTGAATTTAAGACTTAATGTTCTGATTGAGGATCTTTTTAAGACCTTAATTCACATAAAAGTGATTAAAGACTTTTTAAGACCCACAAAACCCTGTTTTTAAAGAATATTCATGCATTAATGCAGAATTCAAATGACATCCACTTAAATATATTTTACAAAGACTCAAAATATGGCTCATCCAAAATGAATTCAGTGTGCATTTAGTTGTACTGTTTTGAGTCTACATAATGCTGATGCCACACTCATTTTTTCCATCCTCCACATCCTAAATACTGTATACTGAACAAAAATATATAATTAAATAAAAAAAGCCCCTTTCAATGCATTTAATTTACTGGACTACGCAAAATATAGACATCACTGTATGTTTATTACACCTCAGTTTTTAAATTAATCATAGGACTTGGTTCATAGCTCTTACACTACACCTAAACAGAATCTCGTAAGAGATAGGAAAGTAACCCAAAGGTGAGGTTGAATGCAGTAACTTATGTTCACATTAATAAATGACTCACCTCCTCCTGAGCCAGACCGGGCCGCAGCTGAACCTTTGTACTCTGTAAAAAAAATAAATCTCAAAGTTATAGTTGACAAACACACATTCACAGGATCCCTCATCACACACTGATTAAACAGTGGGTTGATTCTGTGTTTGCCCTCAGCACACTACTGATTCGAGAGAGACGAGTTGTGATAATTACACTCGTCAGGAGAAGTCTAGAGTTAATTAATGCTAATTACAATACATAAAAAAAGAAAACAAGTCCTCCACATGCTAATCAGTATTTAAGGGAACACTTTGAGAATAAAGGTAAATATAACTGTACCATTAGCAATATCTAAGCTTCTTAATTATTCAGATATATACATTTATCAATGAATACATTTGATTTCTAATACTTTTTGGACAGCCTCAGTCACATTGTGTATATATTTCATTTTAAAATAATTTCTATTTAAATATATACTGGCTAGGATTAATGTTCAGCTGTCATTACCCCAATGCTTAGAGTCACAGAAATCATTTTACTATAATAAAAAAGTATAGCACAGCAGAAAGTGTTTACCTGAGGGTTCTGTTTTGCTAACGCTTCAATTTTATGCCACATTTCTTCCCGTTCCTTAACTTTGTACTTCTCTCTAGGGAAAAACAGGAAAACAGTACAGAGATTATAAGGATTTGTCAAGAAAAAAACCCTATTTAAGTACATTTGGCTGTTAAAAGCTTAGGTGAAAAACAACCAATTGTCCTAATGACTGCAAATTTTAATGCTAGTTTTGATTTAGGATCAGTTTTAGTCAACTAAAAGTCCTGGCATTTTAGTCTAGCTTTGATCAATGGATGTATAACATATCATTCTTTTATTTGATCTTACAATCGATCTCCTCTGTCCAAACCTCCATTCTTATCCCCACATTGGATTTTTCTTCTCATTTAAGATTTATCTGTACATTAATGTGTTTAGCAGCACTGTACGACAGACTATTAAACCTCAACTTTGTACGTCATATTTTTGCATCATAAAACATCCAACTGGACATTTTCCCAACAGTTAACCATACACATGTTGTATTTTGAAACTGCATTGTAAATGCAATCAGTGCAATGTCAAACATGTTCTTATGTAGTATTTTGAAACTGGCCATTTTTTACCAACATATACATTCATCGGCCACTTTATTAGGTACACCTGTCCAACTGCTTGTTAACGCAAATTTCTAATCAGCCAATCACATGGCAGCAACTCAATGCATTTAGGCATGTAGACATGGTCAAGACGATCTGCTGCAGTTCAAACTGAGCATCAGAATGGGGAAGAAAGGTGATTTAAGTAACTTTGAAAGGGCATGGTTGTTGGTGCCAGACGGGCTGGTCTGAGTATTTCAGAAACTGCTGATCTACTGGGATTTTCACGCATGACCATCTCTAGGGTTTACAGAGAATGGTCCGAAAAAGAGAAAATATCCAGTGAGCAGCAGTTCTGTGGGCGCAAATGCCTTGTTGATGCCAGAGGTCAGAGGAGAATGGCCAGACTGGTTCCAGCTGATAGAGAGGCAACAGTAACTCAAATAACTCGTTACAACCGAGGTATGCAGAAGAGCATCTCTGAATGCACAACACGTCCAACCATGAGGTGGATGGGCTACAGCAGTAAAAGACCACACCGGGTGCCACTCCTGTCAGCTAAGAACAGGAAACTGAGGCTACAATTCACACAGGCTCACCAAAATTGGACAATAGAAGATTGGAAAAGTGTTGCCTGGTCTGATGAGTCTCCATTTCTGCTGCTACATTCGGATGGTAGGGTCAAAATTTGGCATCAACAACATGAAAGCATGGATCCATCCTGGCTTGTATCAACAGTTCAGGCTGGTGGTGGTGGTTTAATGGTTGAGCACTGAGTCATCACCACAGCCTAACTAAGTGTTGTTGCTGACCATGTCTATCCCTTTATGACCACAGTGTACCCATCTTCTGATGGCTACTTCCAGCAGGATAACGCACCATGTCATAAAGCACGAATCATCTCAGACTGGTTTCTTGAACATGACAATGAGTTCACTGTACTCAAATGGCCTCCACATTCACCAGAATTCAATCCAATAGAGCACCTTTGGGATGTGGTGGAACGGGAGATTCGCATCATGGATGTGCAGCCGTCAAATCTGCAGCAACTACGTGATGCTATCATGTCAATATGAACCAATATTTTCAGTACCTTGTTGAATCTATGCCACGAAGGATTAAGGCAATTCTGAAGGCAAAAGGGGGTCCAACCCGGTACTAGTAAGGTGTACCTAATAAAGTGGTCAGTGAGTGTAGAAATGTGCTGTATTTTCAGAAAATTAGGTGCAAACAACAACAAAAAAAGTTAATAATATGTGAATTAACACTTGTTTTTACACAACATATAATTTCAATATAGACATGAATTCATTGCTCTTGCAAAAAAGCGTATATATGGTGAATTATAATTAAAATAATGTTGGTTGCTTTTTATCTTGTCTTTTTTCGTCAACAAAATTGTATATCGATGTAGTCACAGTTTGTATCTAACGATATCAAACTCTTTGCCTTGCTTTAGTAAAAAAATAAAATAAAGATCATTGATTATTTTTGTCATTATTTTCATTAATGAAATTAACACTGCTGCTTAGAGAACTGATATTTGACCAGTCAACAGGCCTCAAAATCTGGAGAACTGTCTGAATGAAATATAATGACTAATCTGTACACTCAGTTTGTCGATACAGTAAATGAAAACTGCTACTCATACAATTTGTATATTTGTAACGTTCCTTCTCCTTTTCCCTCGTCATATTCTCCATTTCGGACTTACTTCTGCTTCTCGGCCTTGTACTGCTGAGTGCAGTCATCAAACAGTTTCTGGTTCATTTCCATAAAGAGCTTTAGAGCATTGTAGATAAGCCCGTGGATTGTCCTGCAGGAAGAAACAGCATTATGACTACACGCATTTGATCAAATGTTTTTTGTTTTCATGAGAAGAAAAACAATTAGCTTTAAAAGATGATATGTGGCCCTCGACCACAAAACCAAGACATTTATAAATAAATAATAAGCTTAATAATAAAAAATAAGCTTTCCATTGATGTATACTTTATTGAGATAGGACAATATTTGGAAAATCTGGAATCTGAGTGTTAATAAAATCGAAATACTGAGAAAATCGCCTTTAAAACGGTCCATATGAAGTGCTTAGCAATGCACATTACTCTTTAAAATTTAGTTTTGATACATTTACAACAGGAAATTTACTAAATATCTTCATGGATCATGACCTTTACTTAATATTTGAATGTTTATTACCATAAAATAAAAATCGATCATTTTGAAACGTACAATGTATTTTTGGCTTCTGACAAAAACATTTCCGTTCAACATAAAAGACTATTTGGTCTAAGGTTACACATATGGTATTAAAGCTTCAAGAAACCCTTGATTACTTGTTTGGAGATTTTAACAGATTTGTGTGTGTTGAGCATCAATTAAGACAACGAGCTGTTAGCTTTAATTGTGGATAAACCTGGATCATTTTGAGCTATTGTCAGCTTCCGGGTTTAAAATCATTTTTGTGGATCAAAACTGGTGACGTAGCGCTATCTGTCTGTCCAGTGATGATGTGTCGGTTTCTCATTATTATTCATAGCTGAGTTTTCTTATCCAATAAGAAGACGCTGCTTCTTAATTATTCATGACTGCACATGCTTTTCGAAGACAGACCTGCCAAGCTGTGAGACCACGGCTGCGCACGGCACACAGTATTTAACAGTTCATGAAGGCTTGTAGGTGTTTGTTTTCATGATCCACGGGGTTTGTTGCATGGTTTTCCCCGCAATGCTGTCAGGGCTACCGATACAGTCAACCTGTTTGTGTGCAGCATGCATTTTTGTCAGGAGAGCTGTACGAGAATTGGAGAACGGCGGACTTTTATCAGTTTGTTACCATTCAGACACATCGCCTATATCCGTGCTGCTGTGTTCGCCTATGTTTAAAATCTCCAGATTCTTAATGGTTGGAATAGATGGGGAAAGACACCTGCTGCACTGCTATCCACTGTGTCTGCATTCAGACCCGGGGGATTCAGGAGGAGAGAAGTCCTCCTCATTTATAGTGTTCATATAAACATGATTATCTTCATAATGGAAGAACAAATTGTGGTTATGTGTATATATTATATGAAATTACGAATAACGTATATGTGGCAGGGCATTAAATTACTTACCGTTTATTTCTTTGCATTTTAACTTTGTAAACTATAAAACCATGCGTCTCCTCATGTTTTGTGTTTGATTTTTTTTTTTTGTCTAATTTTGTGAGCCAACTGAACTAAACAAAAGATCATGGCTACTCTAGAAATGAAGTGTAATGAGTAAGTGTGGCTGTACTTGTTCCAGTGGCTCTTGGAGTTCTTGTAGAGAGCGGGAAACATGATGGGGAGGATCTTGGCGGCATTGTCGCTGATCAGGCTCATGATGTACTCATTGTTCCAGTAATACAATGCTCTTTCAGCGACCTGAAACACACATGGCCATCACAGAACAATGACTTCCACACACAAACATGCTACAGAAACACTACACAGTTTCCTCTTCAAAAATCACACACTTTTCCCAGACTCCAGTGTATTTTTCAGATCGTATGTAATGTATCATTTTATCTGATACACTGCTTTAAAATCACACTGTTAACATTCTATTAAAGCCATTATGTTGCAAATTAAATTTAAAAAAAGAAATAAAAGACTGAGAGATTCATTCATTTTCATTTCGGCTTAGTCCCTTTATTAATCTGGGGTCGCCACAGCGGAATGAACCGCCAACTTATCCAGCATATGTTTTGCGCAGCGGATGCCCTTCCAGCTGCAACCCATCTCTGGGAAACATCCATACACACCCATTCACACTCATACACTACGGACAATTTAGTCTACCCAATTCACCTGTACCGCATGTCTTTGGACTTGTGGGGGAAACCGGAGCACCCGGAGGAAACCCACGCCAACACAGGGAGAACACAAACTCCACACAAAAAACTCCACACAAAAACGCCAACTGATCCAGCCGAGGCTCGAACCAGCGACCTTCTTGCTGTGAGGCGAACGTGCTACCCACTGCGCCACTGTGAGGCCCAAGACTGAGAGATACTGTTAGTCAATAAAGAGTAACGTGTGGCAAGGCTACTCAAAATCCGGGCCCAAGAGCACTAATTGTGTGTAAGGCATTAAAGCTGTGGATTTACTACATTGATAAACGCATATTAAACTTTTAATAAAGTTAGTTTTTTAATGTATTTTCGGCGATGCTCTGAAATGAAAACAAAGGCGATATTTATATTTCCTGCATGCGTTGTTGTCATGATATCCAGTATGACGTTTTCAAAGATGGCTGGCAAAGAGGTATGCGTCCATTTTGCTTCAATTCAGCACAAAACTGTTATGTTTTTTATTTTTATCTGTATTGAAATGGTTAGAATGCCAAACAATGCTATGAAACAAAACGTTAGTCAGCTGATGGAAGAGACAGTCCCATTTCTCACATTGTTACTTGCACCATGTTGCTTTTGACCTACCCCTGGTTGTTTTCTTGTTAATATAAATTGCTTATATTTTAGTTTCACTTGTTGTATTGGCACTTTTGTACTTGCTATTAAAATGATAGTTCACCTAAAAATGTAAATTCTGTCTTCATTTATTCACCATTTGCTTCCAAACCAACTTGAGTACCTCTAACCATTACCTCCCAATCTATTTGTTCTACCTGTTACGGAAGCCAATTGTTACAGGTTTTTAGCTTTCTTCAAAATATTGCCATTAGTGTTTAACAGAATAAAGAAACTCACAAAGATTTGGAACCACTTGAGGATGAGTAAATACATTTTCATTTCTGGGCGAACTATTCCTGTAATGTATTATTAAATGCAAAACACGCTTATGCATGTTTATTACACTTTGGATTTTTGACAATGAAAATTCAGATATGGACTTTAAATTAAAGGTGCGTCCCAAATCGCATACTTATGCACTATTCTACGCCATTTTGTAGTATAAAATAGTGATGGTGAAATGAAGCTTTCCGAACCAGTGAACCTTTCAACTCAATTGTATTGGAAAAAGGTTCATTACTCGTTACTATTCAGAGCTCGATGAGGACCAAAGTGTTGGAAAGCACTTTGTTGCAAAAATGTTAAATGTTTACAACTGACCAACTCATTCATGTAATACAACAATACTAATATAAACAAATTACCCTATTACTCTAGTTTTTTTTTACATATAAGGTAAGTTACATTACACCACAGATGACTGTAGTAAAATCCAAGGTATTCATAAGTATTTACATGCATCTATTCCAATCGATCCTACACCCACACTCTCGTTCCGAGCGGGGATCGAACCGGCGATTCCTGCATGGGAGACGAACACTCTAAGGAGAAGGCATTTGCACTGCATTCGTTAGCTGCCTTCCGTTACACACTATACTACAATATGCAGTGGCATTTTTAAAAAATAGTTGTAAATAATACATTAATACACTTTAGTATGGTTCAAAAGCTTTTTAGTATAAATTGCTATTGCATTTTAGTTGAATTACTGGTGCGTGGGACCGGTGCAGTGCTTTGAAGCAGTAGAAATGCATGTAATCAACGCCTACTGTCTCACTACACACTTAACTAACCCACAAGGGTGTTTAAACCTTTGAATCAAAATTTGAAGCTGTCACGTGGGTATAGGCGAAAATGAAGCTTCGTACGTCACTGATCACGTGATTATGGCTAAACAAATCAAGCTCCGGTACACTGCTTCACTGTGAGATGTATCATTTTTTTGATACATGCTTCGAAGCCTCCGTGCACATCACTAGTATAAATAGTGTAAGTAGTGCATTCACTATAAACTCTAAAAAGAATAAGTGCACTTTAAATACCCGGATGATGCACTTATTCAACCGTTAAAATGAAGTGTGGCATGTTGGACACTTCACACATTCAACGGCCGCTGCTTTGCTCACAGAGCTTTCGGGCACTGATGTTGGATTACTTTATTTATTTTGGATTGTGAAAGCAAAATTCTCCTACGAGAGTGATTATGCTGCCTCCTGATGGTGAATCCGGTTATACTCACGGCAGGTATTATTTGGTACTTTGGTCATTTATTTCACTATTTTGTCAACCGTCATCAGGGAAATGGTTTGAATTTCCGCTTAGTAATAAAAACATTAGTGTTCCATTAGGGACGACACTACATACATATACTATGCTGTTGAGTGTGTAAGTGCATAAGTGCATAGTGTGCCATTTGGGACTCAACTCGAGACTTAGAGGACCCTGGCTTTATAGCATGGATGTCAAACTAATTTCAGTTTAAGGGCCAGATAAGAGAGGCCAAGTTACCTTTTGTTGATCCAAGTTTGCTCACAATTAATGTTACTATACTGACAAAAAAATAAAATTCAAAAGAAAACCAGGAATCTTGTTGTTTTTTCAAAGATGATGCCCTTGTTTCAGGTCTGTGCAATGCTGATAATCTAATATTTGTGGCTATAATAAATATATAAGAGATTACAATAAAAAGCTGAAAACTATCAGCAATAGAAGGAATGTTTAGGTGAAATAAAGAAAGAAAAAAAGAAGGAAAGAGGAAAAAAGAAAGAAAGAAAGAAAATACATGAAGAAAGAAAGAAAGAAAGAAAGAAAGAAAGAAAGAAAATACATGAAGAGGAAAGAAAGGAAGCCGCGAAGGAAGAAGAAAAGAGGAAAAAAGAAAG
>CAIGQW010054451.1:189793-202434 GCA_903798125.1 Danio choprae
TTGTTATTATTATTTTAATAATGATAATTTTTTTACTTTCTATCACATTGGAATTAAAATTACATTATATTGTCATGTCTCTATCGTTTAAAGCATAATATAATTATATTTTATTATTATTTTACTTATTTAATACTTTCAACCACCCTGGACTTGTTTGTTCCATTGTCATGTATCTGTTGTTTAAAGCTTAAAAATTATAATAATAAATGATCAAATATATCAGAAGAGATTTATTTTATTATTATAATTTTTGCTTATTATTATTATATATTTATTTAAACTGTTTCTATCACCCTGGCTTTTCAATGTGTGTTCTGTTGCCAAGTATCTGTTGTTTAAAGCATCATAAAGAAATAAGAGATATGACAGAAGAATTGATCATGGGAGGAGAACATTGACCGCCATCTTGTCAGAATAGGGTCATTAAGAGGGCATTTTTGTGTATGTTTAAGTACAGAATCTTCTTATATACATGTATTCGTGAATATTTATGCAGTTAAGGTCATGCCTCGGAATAGGCTAAGCTATAAGCACTGTATTAGGGTAGTTATGCCTGCCCTGCTTAAAGGGATAGTTCAACACAATACAAATTATGTCTTCATTTATTCTCGTTTCAAACCTTTCCTTCTTCCGTTGAACACAAATAAAGACATCTTAAAGTGAAAACCTGTAACCATTGACTTACATTGTTACATTGTACATTGTACATTGTAGGCTATATTTGTTTTTCCTACTATACAAGTAAATGGTTACAGGTTTTCAGCTTCAAAATATCTTATTTAGTGAAGCTCATACATGGCATGAACACATTTTTGGCGGGGTGAACAACTTAAACGGCCAACATTATGAACAAGACTTTTCAATAAGTAATAAAATAGTATTTATCTTTAAATGAATTAGCCTATAAAAGGCCTCCAATTCGAAATTATTTTATGTAGGCTAGTTTATGCATTCATTCATTTTCTTTTTGGCCTTTATTAATCTGGGGTCGCCACAGCGGAATGAACCACCAACTCATCCAGCATATGTTTTACACAGCGGATGCCCTTCCAGCTGCAACCCATCACTGGGAAACATCCATACACTCATACACCACAGACAATTTAGCTTACCCAATTCACCTATACCACAGGTCTTTGGACTTGTGGGGGAAACCGGAGCACCCGGAGGAAACCCACACCAACACGGGGAGAACATGCAAACTCCACACAGAAATGCCAACTGACCCAGCCGAGGCTCGAACCAGCGACCTTCTTGACCACTGCGCCACCGTGAGGCTAGTTTATGTATTTACAATTAATAAAATAATGATTTGGGCCTCACGGTGGCACAGTGGGTAGCACGATCACCTCACAGCAAGAAGGTGCTGATTTGAGCCTCGGCTGGGTCAGTTGGCATTTCTGTGTGGACTTTGCATGTTCTCCCTGTGTTGGCGTGGGTTTCCTCCGGGTGCTCCGGTTTCCCCCACAAGTCCAAAGACATGCGGTATAGGTGAATTGGGTAAGCTAAATTGTCCGTATAGTGAGTGTGTGTCTGGATGTGTCCCAGTGATGGGTTGCAGCTGGAAGGGCATCCACTGCGTAAAACATATGCTGGATAAGTTGGCGGCTCATTCTGCTGTGGCGACCCCTGATTAATAAAGGGATTAAGCCGAAAGGAAAATGAATGAATGAAAAATAATGATTTAAATATTATGTGCTAATAAAAATATAAATATACTATCTACTGCCATCTCTTGGTATGTCGTGTATATGTTTAGACACGACCCTCCATTTGGGACGTGGAGAGGGGGGGGGATTGTGGGGTGGTTAAAAAAAACAATACATACATGATTTCATTTGCAAGCTTTTATTTAACAAAAACAAAACATATATTCATTACTAATTTTAGGTCCAAATCTCAAGTGTTGTGGCTCAAACATATCGCTAGCTAGATCACCCCAAAATAAAAATTTATTCTGACGTCCATCCAAAACTACTGTCAATTCCGAGTTCAAATTCAAGTGTTAATTCTTTTACATTAGGTTAACGATGTTTTACATGGCCTAAACCTAACAATGGTAGAAACGAGGACATCACTAGATTAAAAAAGTATTTATAAGGAAGATTTATAAGCATTTTTAAAGGGATAGTTCACCAAACAATAAAACATGTACTCAACTGGTTCAAAATCCGCCGTTTCTTTCTTCTGCTGAACACAAAATATATTGTGAAATAATGTTGGAACCATTAATATCCATAGAAAACATTAATATGCTGCGGAAATCAATGGTTTTTCCAGCAACAACTAACTAAAACATGTTTAGAACAAGCGGCGAAACATTTGGCTGAACTATCCCTTTAACTACTGTAAAAATCCCAGTAAAAATCTAACTTCCAGTCAGCTCTAAACCAGTATACATAGGTGATATTTTGGAAAATTATATTTAGGTATTATTTAAAGTACTTTATTTCATGGAAGAAAAGTTAAGAGATGCAGGATTATACTGAATACTAATAATAATATGACATACATTTTCATTTGGGGGAGCAACTGACATAAATAGTGTATTCAAAGTGGTTCATTCAAGTGTATTGAATGCACATATGTTGTACTGGTTAACATACGTTGAATGACCGAGACCAGTTAAGACACTTACCTTCATTGTAAACGGCAGCTTTTTTTTCCTGATGCTCCTCTGTGGCTGAAGATATCAGCTGAAATATTACTGACATGACAACACATTGCAAACAAATCAATTCATATATCCAGCAACTGCCTGTCTGACGACTGCGATTCATATAAACAGCGACAACTTTAACAGTTTTTTCCTTTAAGGATTGAATTCTGGAAGATATCTCCATACGAGCGACACAAAATCACACATTAAGCTAACACAAGTACAGTAACCTCATGTTAAAATGTTCAGTAACAAAGCATTCGTTTTAAATATGTAACAAGAAGTAACATTTACATCTATATTCACATTTGATATACAAGTAAATACAGCAATACAATTGCCCTTTCACCAAACAGATCATAGATCTGCATGTATAACATCCATACCACTATGCTTATGCTAACTCTTCAGCGCAAAATGACCTTAGATTAGTTTTATATGCGGAAATCAATTCCACCCATGTCGAGCTGAACCAATGTGTATATAAAGGTTAAAAGGACGCACAAGACTAACAGCAGCAATAATCATATTAATAAGAAGCAAAGCCAGAAAGGGTTGCTGTGATTTATTTGAGCTAGCACAGAACTTGTGCAGTTACACCAACTATTTGTAGATGCAGCATGGCAGCAATATGAACATTAACACATCAGATTTTTTTCCCCATTTGTTTGTTTATCAGAAAAGAAAAAATAATAATAAAAATAAAAAGCCACCAACACATAGTACAGACCAAGCCTGGTGTTTTCTGGGCAGAATTGTGAATGCATATGTCCTTGAAGCATGAACGCCTCGCCATTAGTCTTCTCTGAGCCTGGATCTTTCTGGCTCCTGCATTAAAATATCTTCGGTGATTTAAATGAAACGAATAGAGCAAATGGTTTTAGAGTCTGAAATGTTTGATACACATCATGTTCATTATATGTTTTACGTTACCTTTGGGGGGGAAAGGAATGGTTTCTGCTGGAAACAAATAAGGAAACAAGTAGCTCAACACCAGGTGCTTTTGACAAAAAAAAAAAAAAAGCAAAACTTTTACACATGTTCATGGTTCATTACTTGATGAAAGTTTTCAATCTCTTAGAGGGATTCCTTCCCCCGGCACCCACTTCAGAATGAATGCTTTTCAGTCCACGCTTTCACTGGCATTACCTGCCAAAAGGTTAAGAATAGACATGAAACATTCTAACTGGGTCAAGCAAATACAAAGAATACTTCAAAATCACGTATTTACATTCAGAGTTAACATGTACATCCCTAAACCTACTCTTGGAAGGTCCTTTACAAAGGCTCAAAACTGAATTCAAATGTGTCCAAGTTCAGTTGTTCGGTGAAAGAGCCAGGAAGGGGAGAGAATGCCATGGGCTCCTCTGAATCCAGAGGCAGTTCCTCACTATTTGTCTGCAGTAGTGTGTCCACACTATTAATGTCCATGTCAGTAACATCTCCCATAGTGAGATCAATAGATTTAAAAGCTTGTTGATCATCAAGAACTTCTTTTGTATCAATGGTTTCATTCTGAATGTCAGGTTTTAAGATCGCCTCAAATGATTGTTCAACATTTGGGTCTTCGTTATTAAGGGTTTCCCTTTGGGCAACTTCTGAGCCCTCATTCACTGGAGAATCTTCACTCTCTGAAGCATCAAAGTCTTCGCTCTTTGGAGATTCTTCACTCTGAGCCACTTCCGTGTCCTCGTTGTTATGGGGTTCACTTTGGGCAACTTCTGAGTCCTCACTCACTGGAGAATCGTCACTCTCTGAAACCTTTAAGTCAACATTTTGGGGAGATTCGTCACTCTGAACCACTTCTGAGTCCTCATTGCTGAGAGGTTCTTGACTTTGGGCAACTTCTGAATCCTCATTCATGGGAGAATCTTCACTCTGTGAAACCGTTAAGTCCTCGTTTTTGGGAGATTCTTCACTCTGAACCACTTCTGAGTCCTTGTTGTTAAGAGGTTCTTCACTTTGGGCAACTTCTGATTCCTCATTTAATAGAGAATCTTCACTCTCTGAAACCTTCAAGTCTTCCCTCTTGGGAGATTCGTCACTCTGAGCCATTTCTGAGTCCTCATTACTGAGGTGTTCTTCGATTTGGGCAACTTCTGAGTCCTCATTCACTGAAGAATCTTCACATGGTGAAACTGTCAAGTCTCTGTTCTTGGGAGAACCTTTGCTCTGAGCCACTTCTGAGGGCTCAATGAAGGGTTCTTCATTCTGGGCAACTTGTGAGCGGACATTCATGGGAGAATCTTCACTCTGTGAAACCTTTAAATGTTCACTTTTGAGACAATCTTTGCTTTGAGCCACTTCCGAGTCCTCATGGTTAAGGGGTTCTTCGGTCTGGGAAATTTCTGGGTACTCATTTATGAAAGATTCTTTATTCGGTGTAACCTGAATGTCTTCATTCTTGGGAGATTCTCTGCTCTGAATGTCTACATCCTCATTGAGGGGTTCTTTGCTCTGGGGAACTTCTGAGTACTCATTATTAGAAGATTCTTCACTCTTTAAAACATTTAAGTCTTCGTTCTTGGGAGATTCTTTGTTTTGAGCAATCTTTGAGTCCTCGTTATTATCTTTCCTTTCAGCAACATTTGACTCATTGTTCTTTAGAGATTCTTCATTGCCTGTAACTTGTGAGTGGCCATTAGAGGGGAGTACTTTGCCCTGGGAAACATCACAAGCTTTTTTGTCTTTATTGTTGGAGTCTTTACTTGAGCCACTGTACGAATGTGCAAATCCAGAGTCTTGTTTGTTGACAACAAGGGCACTAACAGAAGTTTTAACAGTGGTGCCTCCACTGTAGAAAATGTCAAACAAATCTTTTGCTTTTCCTGCTGCGAGTGTCTTTGGCTTTACCATTTTGGGGGGCTGGGCTCTGATATTAGATGGATGCTGAGGAGGAGGACGAAGGACTAAAGTTTGCTTCCGCTCCTCCTCAGGCACTCCAGGAGCAGCCACATCAGACTCCAAAGTGACAACACATTCCGGCTGAAGAACAGGTTTCAACTGAGAGGGTTTTACAATTTCTGGGGCTGCAGTGAGAGTTGGAGCGGGAGATGGAGTGGGAGGTGGAGCGGGAGATGGAGTGGGAGGTGGAGTAGGAGACGGAGTGGGAGAGGGAGACTGAGGTGGAGCAGGTTTGTTAAGGATCTCTACAGGACTCTCAGGGAGCTTTGTCTGTTTTAACTGTACCTCTTCTCCACTAAATGCCTTGGAAATGAGATCTGCTGACAATGCTGTGCCCTTCTGCGTTCCTGTTAAAGGGGCAGGAAATGTGTCACTTAAAGCAGGTGGTGTTGGTTTATTCTGCACACCTGAAAAAGACTTCCTAATAACCATTGGAGATAGTGGAGGAGGTAAATTAGCATTACTTTTATTTTCGTTGAATGCCAGCCATTCATCTGAGGGGGGAATCACGGCCTTTCCTGTCAACTTGATTGCAATGGATTTTGCAGCAGCTAATGACTTGGAAAAAGGATCAAGCTCTTCCTCCTTGTTTTCTACTTCATCTTCCTTTAAGAACTGCGCCGCCATCCTCTCTGCCTCCTTCTCCAGTGCAGTCTTTTGTGGCTTTTTACGACTAAACTTTCCAAAGCCAGGTCGACCAGCAGCCTCCTCGTTCTTCTTGCGAAGTTTGGCTAGCAAAGCAGGACTCGGCCCACATAAGATTTTAGGAGGCTCAATGGGTTTCTCTGGTTCTGTTTTGACATCTTTAACATTGGGCATCCCTGAGCTTGCCTTGTCATCTCTGAAAAAACCAGCCTTGCCCTTCTGATAATGTGTTTTATCTTCCTTCTTATCATACTTGCCGCTACTCTCTTGGTCCTCATCCCACTTTGATTTTGGCCACTTCCCCAAGTCCTCCCCTTTGTATTTTGACCTCTCCTCTGCCTCTCGAGTGTATTTGTATCTTTTATCCTCCTCTTTGTCATATCTGGGCTTCTCATCTTCTCTGCTATATCGGCCCCTATCGTCATCTTTTCTATACCTGTATCTGTCATCATCATCTCTGTATCGATGGTATTCATCATCATCATCATCATCTCGGTTTCTGTAACGATCCTCTTCATACCTGGCTCTCTCCCCTTCCTCCTTTCTGTACCTATGGGAGTATTCCTCTTCTTTCTTGTACCGGTTTCGCTCATCATCATCTTTTTTGTACCTAGATTTCTCTTCCTCTTCCTTCTTTATTCTGGCTCTCTCGTCCTCTTCTTTCTTACATTTCAGTTTATCTAAATCATCCTTTTTGTATTTTTCCTTGTGCTTATAGTCATTCTCTTTGATATCCCTGTAGTCCTCCTCTTTGCTGTATTGTGGTTTTGTGTCCATTACATTACTAGACAATTTGCCTTCTTTGTTGTATTTGGATTTTTTCATATCATCCTGATCATCATAATCTTCATGTTTTCGTTTGAGCACTGAACTCTTTTGGCTTTCTAAGCCAGCCTGACGGTCCAGTTTCCTCCTTTGCTCATAGAGGGGATTTTCATACAATTTTGCCTGTTGATAAAATGAAACAGATATTAGGCAATCTGGTCATTAAAAACACGGTCAGATTCAAATAAGAGTTTTCGTTTATGTTAAAACTGTGCTAGCTTTCGCAGCGTTAGATTAAAAGATCAGAGAAATTCAATCACCGCCTACAGACCCTCCCTCATCACAGAAGTGGACAAAAGAAACGCATTTAAACCCAAATGTGAACAGTAATGTGTCTCCTTTGTCCACTTGTGATCAGATTGACATTGAAAATGCATCTTAAAACCAGGTGTGAACAGGGTCTATGTGATCATATGTAACAGATACCTTGTATTTCTCATTGTGAGCCTGGCAGGTGACGTGGGCTTCAGCACAAATGGGATCCCCAAAAAACTCTTCACATAACTGGCAGAAGAATCCCCTAACAGGGACCAAGAACTCAGAGCCTGTGAGAGGAATACAGCAAGAATTAAACACTTATCTAAAATGCGTAAGAATTTTCATGGCTGGTAATTTGCCTTTGCACTGTTTCAATGATGGGGCACACTGCAAGAAAACCAAAGCTATCGTCACTGCAATCAACAGGGCGCCAATTATAGAAATGAATCATAAAGAATTTAGCGAATCAGTATCTCCTATTCGTAGATTCCATTCAATAGCTAGGTTTCAATCCACATTTTGATTTCAATACATTTTTAAAAGCATGCGGTTGCACTCCCAAAAGCAGTCTCATGCCACCGAAAGCCAGCACGTGTCATTGCATTTTGTCTTTGTCTTTGGGGTCGCCACAGCAGAATGAACCACCAACTTATCCAGCATATGTTTTACGCAGCGGATGCCCTTCCAGCTGCAACCCATCACTGGGAAACATCCATACACATACACTACGGACAATTTAGCTTACCCAATTCACCTATACCGCATGTCTTTGGGCTTGTAGGGGAAACCGGAGCACCCGGAGGAAACCCACGCCAACACGGGGAGAACATGCAAACTCCACAAAGAAACGCCAACTGACCCAGCCGAGGCTCGAACCAGCGACCTTCTTACTGTGAGGCGAACGTGCTACCCACTGCGCCACCGTGAGGCCCCCTACCACAGCATTTGTAAATGTTTTTATGCATCTTTGAAGGAATACATAACTAATGATTCCAGTTCAATAACAGTGCTCATGTTGAAACATTTTCACCCTAGTGTAAAATAAAATAAACATTTTGTGACTAAAATTGGTTACCTTTGGCTGGCTTTGAAGTCCTCTTTCCAGCTGGTTCTTTCTTTTCACTCTCTGATTTTGCCCAAGGTCTGTCATACGGATCTAGAGTCTGTGGGAGAGAAAAACAATGGATGACTAAAGCACAGATGCAGCTGGCAGAAATAAACAAATTCAGAAAATAAAAAATCTAATCAAATCAAAAAAACTTTAATTATTAGATCTATATTGGCACACGTACCTTCCGATGGGTTTTGCTGTGCAAATGCATGAAATAATCAAACATTGAACCACCGGTAACATTGCAGTTTTTACACCAGTGATTTCCCGCATCATAGTACTCGAACTGCTCAGCAGCAGCGTCCAGGGAATGGCTGCTCGAAGGAGGGGATGTCTTCAGCTTTTCGGGAGAGGCTCTCGATTTTAAGGAGGCAGCCTAGATTATTTTGGGCAGTACAAAACATGTGTAAGTAACAGTGATTAGGAAAGCGGTAAAATGAAATACTCTGTTTACCCAAGTAAGCACCCAAGTTTAAATGCATAAGCCAAAGATTTGTAACAAAACAAACGTAATTCATATCCTAAAGACCAATAGTTAAAGTTGTCATAGGAGCCTTACCTTTGCACAACAGGCCATCTGTTTTCCAGTCGAGGAGACGTTACCATAGTTTTAAAAGGCCATTTTAAAAAGAGATCCAAAATGGCTTCTATGTCATACGACATACGTTGAACTAAAATCTCAAAATGTATCGAGCACAATTGCAATAAAATCTATCATAAGAAATACTAAATTTGATAAGGCATTTTCATTGAGAATCTTTTGATCTCTATTTGAAAAAATATAATAAAATAATCAATTGACCCATCGCCAAGCCCTGCCCTCCTTAATTACAGTTGCTATGCCTGTCAAGCTTTCGTGCCTGGCACGTCTATTACAATATGTATGCGCCGGTGTTCGACATTCCCAGGGATATAATTAGTCGTTTTTGGCAAACATGTGAGATATCCGAGAAAGCCAGACAAAAAATAAATAAATAAATAAATAATTTTAAAAAAGCACTGCAGTATGCACTACAGGGGTATATTCACGACATAATATGCAACTGATTAGAAAATAATTTGATCAGAATTGAAGATAAAGCCTAGTCGCCTCATACGCTCATAACAATGTACAGTACCTGTAACTGTCAGTATGTTTGTGTGCTTTTTATACCGTTTCTATTATAATGTGCAGTTAAGTGGGAAAAATAAATAAATTGAAATGCAAATCAAAGTATAGAAGAAGCGAACAAATAAGATTTTCCCTACCGGCAAATATTAATCCGACATCAGACAGTTGCAGCTCATCCAGAACGCTGTGGCCAGGATTCTGACCAAAACCAGAAAATCAGAGCACATCACACCTGTCCTCAGGTCTTTACACTGGCTCCCAGTTACATTCAGAATAGATTTTAAAATATTACTACTTGTCTATAAATCACTAAATGGCCTAGGACCTCAATACATTACAGATATGCTCACTGAATACAAACCTAATAGATCACTCAGATCTTTAGGATCATATAAACTAGAAATTCCAAGAGTTCAGTCAAAGCAGGGTGAATCTGCCTTCAGCTACTAACAGCGCCCCCTGCTGCTGGAATCAGCTCCAGAAATGATCAGATGTGCTCCAACATTAGGTACATTCAAATCCAGACTTAAAACACATCTGTTTAGCTGTGCCTTTACTGAATGAGCACTGTGCTACGTCTGACAGATCGCACTATTATGTCTTTCTTTTCTTTTTCATTCTTTTATAACCCGTTTTAACACATTTTAATCTGTTTTTATCTGTTTTCATATTATTTGTTTTTATTTTTTATACTTCTCTCTTTTATTCCTGTTTATGTAAAGCACTTTGAATTGCCACTGTGTATGAAATGTGCTGTATAAATAAACTTGCCTTGCCAAATATAAAAGCAGACACTAACCCGTCACCAATGACTAAATCTCCAAAAGACTGATGAAAACATCGGTGAATTGTAGCTCTGACATGGACATGAGGGATATAATAAATTACTGTAAAACAGCTGCGGGTGAAGTATAATGATCGCAAGTGCTCAGTTTGTGATCATATCTCTGTTCTGTTTATATGTAATCCAAATATTCTTAGCTTGAAACAGATGGAAATATGACTGGATTGTGCTGCTTTTACGGCCCGTCACACAGCTTGATCCACGCTGGCATTTCTCCCCTTGGGTTTTAGGTTTTTTTTTAAAAATTACACCACCCTGTCCAAACTTTCAGGATACCGGGTATCAGATTTGCACAATCCATATGCACAACGCTTTGGCTTGTTTCCCTCGCTCGAAAGCTTGACAGACCTCCTGCGCGTAGCTACGTTGCTAAGCCACAATTGGCTTGTGCCGGTTTTCGGGTGTGGCTTAGCGAAGGGTCAATTGTTTAGCTTTCGCAAAAAAACAAGATTGAAAATAACAATTGTTATTAGCATGAGTATTTCAATGAATAGCAGTTAGTGCTGTCAAATGATTAATCACAATTAAATCACATCCAAAATAATAATATAATATAATAATAATAATAATAATAATAATTTACATTTTTATGTGTACTCAGTGTATTAATATTGTGTAATTAGAAATACATTTTAAAAGAATGAACAAAATACAAAACCGAACTATTAAATGTTTATTAATAAATATAATATAATTGGTTCGAGCCTCGGCTGGGTCAGTTGGCATTTCTGTGTGGAGTTTGCATGTTCTCCCTGTGTTGGTGTTCGTTTCCTCCGGGTGCTCCGGTTTCCCCCACAAATCCAAAGACATGCGGTACAGGTGAATTGGGTAAGCTAAATTGTCCGTAGTGTATGTGTGTGAATGAGTGTATGGGTGTTTCCCAGTGATGTGTTGCAGCAAAAAGGGCATCCGCTGTGTAAAACATATGCTGGATAAGTTGGTGGTTCATTCCGCTGTGGCGACCCCTGATTAATAAAGAGACTAAGCCGAATGAATGAATGAAACATAAATTTAAATAAAAATATAATTTGTATTAGATATAAATATTGTATTTATAAATAAACATTTTCTTAAATATGCACACACAGACTAATATATATATATATATATATATATATATATATATATATATATATATAAAAATAATGTAAATATAAGCTTTTATTTTGGATGTGATTAATCTTTTCACAGCACTAATATAAATATAGCACAGTAGTATATAGCCACTTATATGGAAATTAAGAACAAATAATTGTCTACAAGCGATAATTATGGAAGCCTATGCTAAACACAACAACCTTAAAATAGCGTGATGTGTTCATACATCGCAGAGAGATCATAAACCGTATCAGAATTAGAATCTTCCGGTTAAATTCCAAACAGTTACAGCTCATTCCAGTCAGATTTTTCAGCATGTGTAAAACAAAAGACTGTCTACCCTAAACACCATCAAAAATTACAATGAATAATTACAAAATACATAATTAAAACATATGTTTACATATTATGATACATATGTTTTTCACCACACACTAACATATCAGTAAAGATAACACTGAAGATAACCTGTTTCCTGAACTAAAAGTGTGTTTTTTTTAAAAGTGTAGCATCACCAGGGTATCATAAACTCTAGAAATTAAATCTTCTTAAAAACAATACAAATAAAATGTAATAACATTAATATACACATATACACAAACAAATAAATACAATAATCTGAACTACGCGATTACCTTAATCAAAATATGACATTATTATGCATTAATCTAGCACTCAGCGAGGTCATGCACAGGTCTTAGCATCCGATTATAACAAAAGTAAAAAAGGTATAATTAGCACTGGACTAAAAAGCATCTGTAAAAATATCAACCAATCATATTTCAGAAGCTTGCCATCAGGATGGCCACATGAGATGAGGCTCAAAGCTCTGAGCAGGGTACCGATATGAATGTGACAGACCATTATAGGTTATATTTTGGAAATATAATATGCATTTTATAAAAAGTACAATTATTTCCATGAAGACGTAGAATTAATAGACGTAGAATTAATTCACAAATTATTTAAAATAAATACTTAATCAACGGCAACAATAAACTTTGCTTGAAATACATGGTTTTAAGTGACAATTTAATACATAATTATTAGGGCTGGGACAATAAATCCATGTATTGTTATTTAAAGACAATTTAGGCTAGTTTGCAAACAGCCGACGGCGCGCTAGGCTAGTTTGTAAACAGCCGACGGCGCGCTAGGCTAGTTTGTAAACAGCCGACGGCGC
>CAIGQW010054451.1:202444-214177 GCA_903798125.1 Danio choprae
GCGCTGTAGGCTAGTTTTTAACAGCAGGCGAAGCTCTAGGCTAGTTTTTAATTCTACACTCTTAGTGAGCATAAAGAGCGCTTGTGCTTCTGGTCATGTACTATATTGTGGTTAAATTTTCTTTGTTTCATCACAGCGTTTATTCCACGGGCTTTATAAAGCATACAGCCCCATCTGGTAGTAAAAAAACAAGCTCAGAATCAATTCAAGAGAGAATTGCAAAGCTTTGAGGATTTCAAAATGGATGCAGACTCATTTGTTAATTCGCAATGCACCGATTTACTTTCCCAGCCCTAATGCCTATGATCATACGTAAATACCTGTATTTCATTTAACAGAATGACCAACTCTACCTTATTATACGAGGTGCTGGTTTTGGCCCCTGACCTCTCTGGGCTTCTGGCTGATTCTTTACTCTGCTGCTGCATATGGGCCACAGAGATCTTTGACTCTTTGTAGTCTATACCGAGAATAAGCGCCACTTTCACCAGCTCTTCGTGTTTTTGATCTGCCTCTTTCTGTTCAGCACGCAATTTAGAGATTTGTTCCATTGCATCCTCTTGGAGACGACCGAGCTCTACCAGCAGAGGGTCCTTGTGTCCATCCTTCTCCCTTCGTTTCTTACGAAGAAGCTCCCCTAAAGAAAGAAAACCAATCCTGTATAATACAGCAAACCCTTAAACTAGGGCTGCACTATATATCACTTCAGCATTGATATCGCAATGTGATCATTCGCAATAGTCACATCGCAAGATACGCAATGTTGAGTCTAGATTTTAATTTATCATTTGCATGTGTTTTTGAGGTCTGTGTTATGTATTATGATTGTATTATGATTTTAAAAGCATTCAGGCATAAGAAATTGTACCATTTGAAACTTTATTAACAATTGATTTTATTGAAATTATTTTTATTATTCATTACTGTACCTGAATACTGATAAAACACTATTTCAATTGTATCTTTTTCTTTATTTTATCTATGCTTGTAGATTGTTTATTAGAATTTATTCGGATACACAGCTCTACAGAATCATCCCAATCAATCTAAAACGACAAATTCTTTCCAAATAGACATTATCAAGTCATCGGGTGAAATTGCATTCATGTCGCAATATATAAATCACTGAAAAACAAAATATTGCAATGTTATGGTCCGTTCACACTAGACGCGGATGAAGCGTCAAGCGCAAGTGATTTATATGTTAAGTCTATGCAAAGACTGTATGCACGAATCAGTCAAAATCTGAACTTTAGCAGACATTCGCACCGCGTTAACCAATGAGGAGCTTGCTCCTGTAGAGGTGTGATTATGACATAGCGCCTGCAGTTGGTGTCCCGAGGGGAAATCCTCCTGCGACACCGGAGAACAGCTCATCAAACTGGGCTGGACTCAGTCTGAAGCACCGCTGAAAGCTTCCATCATCCAGGTACAGTTTCTGGAGGAGTTGATAAACTCACAGAGCTGGGTGCACCTCTGAATGGATCAAGTAGACCCAGACACGGCGCCAAATGAATCTACGCTGCTTTTCAGCCTTCCTAAAGCACATTAAGCACAGCTACTCTCTCAATAAAATCCATGTTAGCCATTTAGCAACATGATGCAAGTAAACTCAAACTGTTCACGCGTCTACTTCAGCACGAATATCGCAATTTATTGTCGCAAGCCACATCTGGCGTGAACACAGCATTCGATTTTTCCAATATCGTCGCAGCCCTACCTTAAACATTATAAGAAAACACTTATTTTACAATACAAGAAACATACCTTGCTGCTTTCTCAAAGTCTCCACATCCTTTAAGAGATTTTCCTTCCTCTTATGTCGAACATCTCTTTCCTTTCTTAGCTTTTCAAGCTCTTCCGTGACCTAAGACAGAATTTTTTTGGACCTTTAATTTTTTTTCATTAACAAAAGTAAACAAAGAAATGGGAATCTTGTAGTAGTATTTAATTATTATGACAAACATAGTACTTGATGCCCATCTCTATGCATAAAATGTCAGATTTGTAGACGAAGTAACAATTACATATTTTTGTACAGTCATAAAATATTTCCTGAGATTACCTTTTGCTTTTGGCTGGCTGTATTTTTCTCTTCCATTTCTTTCCTCTGAAAGTGGTCACTGGTGATAGCTTTAGAGGTCACAGCATCCAATTTAGAAGGTGCTAAAATGATCATCAATCATGTTGGTTAACAGTAACAGTGCGAAGTCTGAATCAACCAAACTTCTCATAGCATTTAATTGTGAACCATAGCTTACTACGAAAAATAAATTTTGAAGAATCTTTGCTAAAGGGTGGTATGGTGGCTCAGTGGTTAGCACAGTCGTCTGACAGCAAGAAGTTTGCTTGTTTGAGTCCCCGCTGGGCCAGTTGGCATTTCTGTGTGGAGTTTGCATGTTCTCCCCGTGTTGGTGTGGGTTTCCTCCGGGTGCTCCAGTTTCCCCCACAGTCCAAAGACATGCGCTCTAGGTAAACTGGGTAAGCTAAATTGGCCGTAGTGTATGTGTGTGAATGAGAGTGTATGGGTGTTTCCCAGTGATGGGTTGCTGCTGGAAGGGCATCGGCTGCGTAAAACATATGAAGGATAAGCTAGTGGTTCATTCCGCTGTGGCGAGCCCTGATTAATAAAGGGACTAAGCTGAAAAGAAAATGAATGAATGAATGTCTCCATGTGAAGATTCTTCAAAATTCTCCAATAACAAACACACAATACAACTACTCCTGAATTGAATAATCAACTCTAAAGATCACAAACCTTTTTTATTGTCAGCTTTACTCTCACTTGCTGACGTTTTGATCATTTTAAGAAAAGGTCGCTCCATGTTAGGGAGGCTGTAGGGATCCATTTGACTCGGAGGAGGCACTGGCATACCTGAAGGTGGGTACATTGGCCATCCCGGTGGCATGTAGGGAATGTAATTACCATATGCGTCATAACCATGTGGACGGTAGTCAGGAGGCATTACCCCACGTGGGGGTGGTCCTGGGTAAGGGGGCGTGGGATGTGGCAAAACGCCAGGTCGAGAAGGATAACTCTGTCCAGGAGCCACAGTGGGAGTTGTAGGCCAGTTGCTTTCTGGGATAGCAGGCTGAGTGTCTTTCTTGCTCTGGCTATGTAAATGTGGAGAAGCTTTTTCAGGTGAAATAGGCTTCTTCTTGCTGCGACTTGAACTGTGATTTAAGCTGCCACTTCGGCTTCGGCTTCTACTTCTGCTCCGGCTTTCGCTCTGACTGCGACTGGAGCTTCTGCTGCCGCTTCCACTACTGCTGCTGGAGCTTCTGCTTCGACTCCGGTGCTTTCTATCTGACTGTCGACGAACGGGTGTCTTTTTTGCAGGGATGCTGCCATGGAGGCGCTCTTGCGTCCTAGCAGCCATCTTGCTGATTTCTGCCACACCGAGATCTAGGCCAATTGTTTTCAGCAAATCTTGTATTTTCTCGTATTCCTCAACCTCCTTCCTCACCTTGACATCTTGCAGCCCGACTCCAGGTGGGAAATCATGAGGTTCTTCCTCAGCATGCACCTCAGGTGTGGCGGAGGAACGGCTTGCCACATTTTCTACAGTACGGCTAAAACTGTAAGGTGTAGTGCCATGCTCTCTTGTATCTGAATAGCTGGAATCAGTCGTAATTTCCTTAGCCGGTTTCACCTCATCCGCCTCCAATTCATCTCCATAGAGAAACTTCTCCTCATCTTCGATTTCTGTAAGACTCTTTTTTGCATTGTGTTGTTGGGCTACCCCAGCTATCATTCCAAGGAACTCTGTGAGGTCTGAGGTCTGCCCTCCCTTCTCGTGAGCGAGGAACAAATCGCCTAGATCCTCTCTGGACGGCTGGATCTTGCTAATCAGCTCTTCCAGAACATTCCCATCAGAGCTTTTGCCCAGCATGGAAGACAAAAGGCTTGGATCCATGGTTTTCGAAAGTGCACAGAGAAGCTGTTCAGCCTCGTGGGAAAGACCCCCATCTGAATTTCCTCGAGGGGAATCGCTATTCTGAAAAATGCAAATTAGACATGTTTTAGACACACTTGCATAATAATGAAAACTTTACTTTCAAAGATACTTTTTAAAAACCCATACTTATGCCGCGATCACACTAGAGTTTGAGCATGCGAAATTCTGTCGTATTGGAGGAAAGTCCTTACCCCAGGTGGAGGAGTTCAAGTATGTTGGGGTTTTCTTCACGAGTGAGGGAAGGATGGAACGTGAGATTGACAGGCGGATTGGTGCAGCGGCAGCAGTAATGCGGTAGATGTACTGGTCTGTTGTGGTAAAGAAGGAGCTGAGCCGAAATGCAAAGCTCTCGATTTACCGGTCAATCTACATTCCTACTCTAACCTACGGTCATGAGCTGTGGGTCATGACCGAAAGGACAAGATCTCGGATACAAGCGTCCGAAATGAGTTTCATTCACAGGGTGGCATGGCGCACCCTTATAGATAGGGTGAGGAGCTCTGTCACCCGGGAGGAGCTCTGACTAGAGCCGCTGCTCCTCCACATCGAGAGAAGTCAGCTGAGGTGGCTCGGGCATCTGTTTCGGATGCCTCCTGGACACCTACCTAGGGAGGTGTTCCAGGCATGTCCCACTGTGAGGAGGCCTCGGGGGGAAGATCCAGGACACGCTGGAGGGACTATGTCTCTCAGCTGGCCTGGGAGTGCCTCAGTATCCCCCCGGAGGAAGTGTCTGGGGAGAGGAAAGTCTAGGTTTCTCTCCTAAGACTGAAAAATCCTTCTGTTTGAGAAAACAGAAAGGGTCAATAACTTTATCAATTCTTCGTCCCATAAAAGTGTTCTATGGTGTGACAATACAAGTCCAATGTGAAGCAGGTCAACAGGGGAGTGAGAAAGAGCTTGGGCCAAAGCAACCATGCCTAGTGTGAGTATACCCTTAATGCCAACTAAAGCCATGGTCACTCTAGGCTTTGAGATACAGTAACGCTTGAATTCTGCATTGTTTACTTACAGAAATTCAGGTAAAAAGTCAAGCTGGGATGAATCCATCTTCTATTAGTCACATTTTCATTCATGTGATTGAAAGGCAGAGTTAATCAAACTTGAACTTTATACAGTGTTTCTCGTCTCCCACTATATGTATGAATGGAAGTCAAAAAAATAAAAGTGCAGCATGACGATCTCTTAACCCTTAAAAGCATATATGGTAACTTCATTAACATTAATAACTTCAAAAAAAGGTATAGTGTAATTAAATCTTGCAATTAAACCAAGTAACACTCCAGGATTTTTCCAATGACAATTTCAATGAGTGCCCTATAAAGGGTTAAATTTGTAGGTCAACTAAAAACACTCTACAGCAGTGTTTCCCAAACCTGTTCCAAAATGCACACCAACATTACACATTTTCAACCTCTTCCTAATCAAACGTCTGATTCAACTCACCAGAACAGTAGAAGAGACTCCAAAACCTGAAGATAATGGGTCAGATTAAGGAGACATCCAAAATATGTACTGTTGGTGTGCCTCCAGAAACAGGGTTGGGAAACAAAGCTCTACACAAGCATATAAACAGTCTAAATGTATGCACTATGCTCTGTAGAGAGTCAAACCTTACCTTCAAGTCACCAGTTACTGATACTTTGAGAGTTAAAATATTAAACAACTTTCACATATATACAGAGAAACAAAATTGATGTTTAAAAACAGACCATGATTGCCGTTAATAATAATAATACACAGCCTCTGCGATTGGTCCTGAATTTGATCAAGACAGTCTGGAGCACAAGCTTCCGGTTGTATAATGATGTTTACATTAATGCAAAACTTTTTTTACTATACATCATTGTGTGACAAGACTCTTGTGGTCCATACTGTTATCATTGTAACTTTTAGCAACATAGTAAATGTAAATAATAATAATAATAATAATAGTAGCAGTAGTAATAAATAAATTCAGTATCTTGCACAGACTGATTGTGATTGAGTCATATGTATTTTTTTTTATATTTACTATTAATTTCATTTTAAATTTAAATAAAAAATGGCTAGTAGCCAAGGACCGCATTATTTAAAGTCTTACTTAAAGGGGCAGTTCACCTAGAAATTAATAGCCGACATTTACTCAACCTTTACTCGTTCAAACCCATTTGACTTTCTTCTGTTGAACACAAAAGAAGATATTTTGAAGAAAGCTGACCATTGACTTCTATAGTACAAAAACAAACACTATGAAAGTCAATGAAATTTCAGCTTTCCTCAAAATATTATTCAACAGAAGAATAATCTAAAGGTTTGGAAGCATTTGAGGGAAAGTACAAATTGAGTACATTTCATTTTAGGGTGAACTCTTCCATTAAGAAAAAAAAAAACGTGAATAGCCTGAGGGTTAGTAAATACAATTGTATTTTTGGGTGAAATACAGTGAGCCTTTATATGGATCCTTTTCACAACACTTATGATGCATTAATATTTTGAATTTAAAAAAAAAAAAACGTATGAACGTATTTATGTATGTATTATACGATCTTTGCATCAAATTTCCAAAAAATGAATTACCGCTTATGCGAGGCGTTTCTAATGCAGCGTCTATGGAGGAGAGAGGGTAAGTTTGGCGTTGTTCTCTCTTCTGGCTGCTCTTATCAGTCTCACACTATTTTTTTTTCCTTTTTCTGAGTCTTGATAACACCATCCTGGAGTTTTTCTTTGATTACTTCAGCAAACAGGATTGTAAAAAAAAGTACTTGTTGTACTCTCCCATTCACTGCGCTCTATGTTTACCAAACTATGACGACTTCTGCTACTGAGAAACCCAGAAATGTGAAAAGGGTATAGATTCTTCTATACCCTAAGTTTTTTATTCAAGACATATTGAGAGGAGGTTACCTGCACTAGCATTGGAGAATCAGTCTCGGAGGAATCCACTCTTTTCTTCAAAATCGACTTTGCAGGCTTTACAAGCATATCCTGAATCTCCTTACGTCGTCGAGCTTTCTTTAGCTCCCTGAAGTCCTCCTGCTGACTCCGAAATTTACCGAAATTTTGAATTCTCTGGCTGACACTGCTGTGGTGACTCCTGCTGGACCCACTGCTGCTACTGCTACTGCTGCGGCTCCGGCTCCGAGCACGACTCCTTCCTCTGCTTCTCCCTCGGCTACGGCTCCTTTCTCTGCTGCGACTGCGTGGCCGACTCTTGCTCCTTGCCCTGCTCCTGGCCCTACTTTTATCCCGACTGCGACTTCTGCTTCGACTTCTGCTGTAGCTCCTCTCACGTGGTCTGCTCTTGCTACGGCCTCGGCTTTTTGCACGTTCAGGACTCCTGCCGCGACTCCTTCCGCGACTGTAGCTCCGACTTCTGCTCCGGCTGCGTGGTCGACTTTTACTGCGTCCATAGCCGGGACTGCGACTCCGTCCTCTACTCCGGCCACGACTAACACTGCGCCTCTTTGAACCCTTATCGCCCTGTTCATCCAAGCTCGACCTCCGTGGAGAGTAATAGGACTTTTTATATTGGGAGTCTCCTGAAGCATAATCCCTGTCAACAGAAATCGCAACATCACAAAAAACAGCCAAAAAAGAGAGCAAACAGTGACGTTTACTTGGACACCAGTAATCAAACTATTTGCCTTAATCTGAACAAGACAATAATATGATGGTGTTTACATGTGCTGCTTTTTGAATGTTCCTTTCATGATCCTGTTTTACATGTTAAAGTACAGTGCGATTAACGCTCATTACGTCACCATTCGACGCTAATTTCCTCCGGCGTTTCACGCAACAACAGTTCGTGTTTGTCATGACACCATATGTGATTTTGGCTGTATCGTTTTTAAAGCTGCGACAAGTTCAACTGCAGTTAAATTCTCACACTGTATGTGCAAACAGACAAAGACAGATACAAATTCTCAAGCAACAGGCCACCTCTGCCAATTCATTCACTAAGGGCGTACTCACACTAGGTACAGTTGCCTTGAACCGTGCCGAAGCACACTTGTCCCCTCTCCCCCTCGGCCTGCAATCACATTGCATTTTACCTTCCGAGCCGGAGCACGCTTACGTCATTGATGTTGCGACTGTTCAGTTAAACAGGAAGAGAAGCGCTCTCGCTCAGCGCAGTGGACATTGCTTTAGTTATATTGTTTTGTATTATTTTTAGTCGTTTGGGATGCAGTGACACGCAGTCATATATTCTGCAGCTCCACCACTTTTGACGCTCATAAATTATCATAAAAGTCTTCGTGGTGCAGGTATTAGGAGGTTTGCTGAAGGTGCAGCGAGGGGACTGTGCCTATAATAAACTATGACAGTTCGTGTTCATTGAAAAGTAAGAATGATTAATAAATCCGCATGAAACGGTCACTAAGTGATGTCGCATATTCAGTTTCGGGCTCAGGCACGCTTTGCACTCACACTACAAGTGTACCACGTCAAACCCCAATTGAACCGCGCTCTGGCACACCTCTTCCAACCAGGCCAAGGCCGGCCAACTAAACCAAGCTTGGGCCCGATTCGGAGCACTCACACTTGTCAAACAAACCGGGAAACATGCCCGGGCACGGTTCGGATAGCATAGTGTGAGTGCACCTGAACATTTCATTCATGCCCCCACGACAAACTTCTCAGCATAGTCATTGTTTCCCCACTCGCACCAAAAATGTGCTCTCCTGCTTGAAGCCATTCTCATTTGTTTGTCGTCAAATGCCTGACAACTGCCGTGTGTGCGTCCTGTCGCAAAATGTAGCGAAAGGTACAACAAAATGCTAATTGTTTGATTGCAGTGTTTACATCTGTGTACTGCACTTCAATAACACGACTAAAATAGGAATACTCCACATGTCGATTTGTTTAGTTCGATTATGACTTTAGTCGGATTAAGCTCATCAAAAATCACTGGTCATATGGTAGACTCGTAACAAGAGTATTGTCTCAACTGGACTAAAACCAGAGTATTGGTGTCCGTGCAAACGTACTCAATGTCATATGAAGGGATTTTCTGGATTTTTACATTTAAATAATGTAAAAACCTCATCCCTCAAAGGCCCCGGTTTACTTTAGACGAAAGCGAAGAATAAATGAAACTATGTCATTTTGAACAAGGACTGCCCATAACGAAGATCCCTTTGAGTTTGTTCCTGCAGCTCGAAACGACTCAACAAATTGAACCTTTGAGCTAACTTTAGTCTGTGACAATAACAGAATGGGTGTGCGTTCTGAAACTATTTTGACATGCCTATTTTGACATGCAATTGATTTGTATCTCATATTCGAGAGGTCAGACAGGAGAACAGCATCCACACCTGTACAATCGCTTTCAGAGACATTTTTAAACATGATTACATTCATTTTTTGTATGTGGCAAATAAAAAGCAATGTAAAGATGTAGTGTACCACACTGCCTTGCTTTGCCTTGCCTTTAGGGCAGTGGTCCTCAATCACCGGGTTGCGGACCGGTACCGGTCCGTGGATCAATTGGTACCAGGCCGCACAAGAAACAATGTTCAGATTTGCAAAGCATTCCTGTCTTAAAGAGACACTTTACCCCCCCAAAAAATGTAATTCTACCATCATTTACTTGCTGTTGACTTGTTCCAAACCCTTTTTGGTTCTGTTCAACACAATTAAATATATTTTGAAGAATGTTGGAAACCTGTAACCATTGACTTCCACAGTATTTGTTTTTCCTACTATGGAAGTCAATGGTTACAGGTTTCCAACATTCTTCCAAATATCTTATTCTGTGTTAAACAGAAAAAAACAAAACGTTTGGTAAACGTCAAGGGTGAGTAAATTATGTCAGAATGTTCATTTTTAGGCGAACTGTCCCTTTAGTGGTCAATGTATTGTTCAATCACACTAGGTGAAGATCTTACCGGACATAGGGAGCATCTGTTCCTTTATAGCCAGAGGGACTGTTCAACTCATTGCCCACAGTTATGACCAGACTGTGATCAACAGGGAGACCACCACGAGGAGGTGACGGGCTGTACCTCTGTATGGAAAAAATAAAAAAATTATATATTTGAAAAATATATATATCCCTATAGTGGACATAATAAATCAATTTAAAGCTCTGACTACTGAAATGAAGTATACATGCTCCGATTTTTCAGAGTACACTAATGATATCGGATGGTAATTCAATACTATGTACAGTACCTACACTAGCTGATTGGAGTAAAGTTGGTTTTATATTCCCACATTCGTTCAGTGAAAACTTGTGACATGCTCCTTATATTGTTTACCATGGTACTTTGAATATTCGGTCTGAAATCACATACAAGTGTGTCTTCAAAACAACATTGGCACTATTTATTTGACTGAACAGTGTTGTACTTTGATAGTCTTTGGCTGTTAATATGATTTCACTATTTAGGATTTGCAAATAATACTTCTCTGAAATAATATTATTAAGGAGAAAGTATGAATGTGTGAATATGAAACTATCTTTACCTCAATCACTAGCTGATGTAAACTTGGTTTTATATACGCACGTTCGGACCTTCACCTTCTTAATATAACTTCAGTAAAGTATTGTTTGCACATTTTAAATAGGAAAAATCATATTAGCAGCCAATGACTACTAAAGTACAACATTGTCCACAATCAATTAAATAGTGCTAATGTTATTTTGAGGTCATTCATACATGCGAGTTCAGACCGAATATTCAAAGGTGCATGCATGGTAAACAATAGCTATATATAATATACAAGTTGTCACTGAATGAATGTGCGAATATAAAAGCAACTTTACCTCAATCATACACTATTGTGTTCATGGCACTCTAAAGAATAATAATATAGCATTGTGTCTAAACAATTGTGTATAAAACAGTGCGCAATTTATTAGCACGCGTAGTAGGTAATTGTTAAAGTTATGAATATTACGTTAATGCCAAATTCACGTACGACAGTATTTACATTAAATTCGATTAAATTACAGATAGATACGACAAAAGTGCTATCACTACAACTAATTCTGTAATACAGTAACTTAAGTGTTGTGAGTATAAATACACGGTGCATTATCTGTAACGCTATAACGCTGTGTTTTGTTTACTCCATACCCCATAGCCTCTCTGCGGTCGCCCTCCTCTGTATTCATCTGCCGGAGAGTATCTCCTCCGCGGGGACGGCCGACGGTAAGGGTCGGGGGCCGGATGGTGGCCCCGGTCCGGGGGATGGCCTGGTCCAGGACGGGGCCCGAAACCACGAGACGGCGGGGGATGGCGATAACCGCCTCTGTGCGGCCTAGTACCGCGAAACATGTCGACGCTTAACCGCTGTTTCTGCGTCTGCGTCGAGTTCTTATTATCCTGGGAACAGGACTGCGATTATCCCTGCAACGGGAAAATGCACATCCAAAAATGTATTGCGCTGAGATGCGATATGAATGACGGCGTATTTATTCATCACACACGAACAAGTCTTTCTGTGGTCGCTTCCTGTGCCGCCATTGGTCCGCATTCACAGGATGTGACGTTTCCTCTGGATTGTCCAATCAAACGCAGCAAAATTTTATTTCTAAAATAAATGTTATAAAATAAAATCAAGCTGTCAAATAAAATAGAAATCACTATTTACGGATTATTATCAGTTCGGGGATTGCAAATGCGGTAATTATTATTTTTCAGTTAGCTTACAAAGGGGCACAACTCACCTAAAATCCAGCTTGCTTTTATTTCCCCTGTAGTGTATGATTGCAGAAGAATCTGTTATGGAGCAGCATATTTAACTCATACACAGTTATATCTGGAAGCAGGACTTTTAACTCATACAC
>CAIGQW010054451.1:217908-254496 GCA_903798125.1 Danio choprae
GTGTGTGTGTGTGTGTGTGTGTGTGTGTGTGTGTGTGTGTGTGTGTGAAGTTTCAGCTCAAAATACCACACAAATAATGTTTTATAACTCTTTAAAAACTGCCCCTTTTAGGCTTTAATTTATTGTGGCATTTTGGTGACTGTCGCTTTAAATTCAAATGAGATTGTTCTCGTTTTGAAAGAGGGCGGAGCTACAAATGCCTGTGTCAGCATAGCGGCAGATTCAATACAAGACTAACCTCCTATGCTAATGAGGGAGAGATGGTCACTAATGGGCGGGGCTTTCCCTCTCTGATGACACATACAAAGGGAGAATGTCAATCAAAGTGTTTCTGCAGACTGTTTTTATCAAGTGGGATTATAAAAAGTGCAATGAATAAATTTTTACTATTAAAACCTGGTTATATTCACACACGGTTCCCACACAACTGTGTTTAAACCCCTCACAAAAGTGATTTTTGCATAATAGGGCCCCTTTGGGGGGAAAAAAGCACCTCATATTTACCATAATCATGCAGACAATTTATATTTATTTTAATAACAACAAAGGTAAAGACATTTAACTTCAATTCAAAACAATACATTTCAGTGCTACAAATGTTTGTCCATATTATAATCATAAAAATAGACAGGGCTAGACAGAATCTGCAGACATTTTTGGCTATTTCTGCACAGAATTGTGCTTGAAAATAAAATACATATTTATGCAGAATGATTCAGAGTATAGTAACTCAAATTTAACATGAAATAAATATATATTATAAAAGTATATATATATATATACACAACTTTTAAGGTTAGAACCACTTGTTTAGTAAGTCTCTACAGAAAGACTACATAAAATGCACTGTACATAAATCATGTAAACATTTGCATATCCAATAATATTAATGAAATTATTATAAAAGTAAAATATTTACACGGATTTACATAAGTAAATAGACACAATGGGCTAAAAGACCTGCAAATTCCATGTTAGCTTGTTAAACATCTTCTAGTCCAAATGAACTTCACTGAGCAAGAACAAACACTTACCTGAAGAATTTCAATGCTAGTGAATCTGACTTCAGGAGGTTGTTCATTGTAAGCTCCAGACCTACATAAGTGCAACTGCTAGAAACCAAGCTGGTTATATTTTCATAGAAGGCTCAGAGACATGCAGACAGGCATTAAAAAACAAACAGTACACTAAAAATATCTGTAAATTAGCAGTTTTCCGTCTTTTGAGATCCATGTTTTAATTTTCCGCCCTTTATTAATGTTTTTGAGTCGCATTATGGGAGCTTGAGCTTTCTTCCAGCAACTTTAAACCTTGCAAAGTTAAAAAAAAAAGTGACTTTTATGAACATTTTTAATAGTTTAAAGTGATATATTGTCTGGGTTGGTGTTGTATATTACTCTACAAACACCTCGTAATAAACTGCCAGCACATTTTCTGTTATTTTACACACTTATTTCTCTATATATATGACTTCAAACTACTAAATAGTCAATAAAAGTTCCTTTGTTAAACGGCAGAGTTGAATTTACATCAAAAGTCGACAGAGATAACATCCCATAATGCAATTCACAACCATAATTAAACCAAAAACACGTGTGAATCACAAAAGGAAACTACATTAACAGATACTTTTAAAGCGTACAAGCGAACTTCAGGTGTTTATATTAAAGACTGCAGTAGATGTTCATTTTAGGGTGAACTATTCCTTTAATGTCGTAATGTGTGTGGATTACCTTATACCACGTGATGGAAAAATCGCCAATAGGCTGAAAAATGTACCTTTAAATTTAAGTATATCCATTATTTTGCTTTAAATAAATCAATTAAAAGCCCAAGAAAGATTGTACAATCGTAAAAAATACAAATAAATTAAAAATGGTACAAATTTGGAGGGTAATATATGCTGTTTGTGACACACCGGGAGTCGGAGTAAAGGTTTTTGTTTTTAAATGAAGCTGACACATCCTGATTTATTGTCAATACTTAAAGGGATCATGACATGAAAAATCTAATTTGTCTTATTTTAATATATAAAACAAAGAACTTTGGATCATGAAAAAAAAACCATCATTAAAGCTTCATAGCGAAAATGTCCTTCTAATTGAGTGCAATGTCTTTCAATGCAATCTATAAACGGCTCATTTGAATACAAAGTGGAATGTGATGTCACAAAGGCACAAACATTTGCTTATCCGTTCCCTCCAGAACAAAGCCCTGTCCCAAATGGCACTCCAACCACTGACAGTCAGGTAGAAGGTCTGCCTTCAGTGTACATGACCGGAGGGGACATATCAACTAGGGGACACTCATGAACAGAGCTAAAATGACGAGTGGGACGCAATCTCATGGAGATCGAGGGACAGTTCACTCAAAAAAATAAAAACATACTCACCATTTACAAACCCTTCAAGTGGAACACAAAAGAAGATATTTTGAAGAATGTTGGTAACCAGTAACCACTGACCTCTACAAATATGGAGGACAAAGGCTAGTGGTTTCCAGCATTTTTAAGATGATATATTTATTTTGGTTAACAAAAGCAAAATAACAATTTTGGGGTGAACTATCCCTTTAATGGGCACACACATACATATGTATTAGCCTGGAAGACTGCAAGTGCGCGTGAAGTCTGCCATTTGGGACAGAGCTCAAGACGACTATCACCACAATCAACATTTTTCCCAGAGCACACAGATTGTTTTGTGTAATGGAGAAGCATTGATTCGGTTTGCTATGCCATGGCTGTGGCCAATTAAAACTGTGTGTCAAAAAAATCATGTTCTTAGGGGTGGGTCCTTTAAAGGCATGGTTCACCCAAAAATGAAACCTACCTCATTATTTGCTCTCCCTCATGCGGTTTTAAACATTTAAGACTTTCTTTCTTCTGCTAAACCTGAAACAATGTATTTTGAAGAATGCTGGTAGCTAACTTCTGTAGTATTTTTTTCCTACTATGGAAGTCGCTGGCTTGAAAAGATTAAAAACCACATAAGGGAGAGTAAGGCCCAATCCCAATTCTATTTTTGTACCATGGCCCTTGAAACAGAGTGTGAAGGGGAAGGGCTTCAAAATTTACCTCTAAGAAATAAGACACCACTACAACACCTGCACATGTCATCGCGATCTCTTAGTTCATACGAGATCGACGACAGCGACTGCTGTAGTTATTCCAGTTGTGTCATTTTTTGGTATTTATCTTCAGGAAATCACAGAAGGCAACGACATCATGTTATCATAAACATATAATGTGGCAATAAGCTCATAACTGTGCATTTACACCGTGGCCATATTCATCTGTCACATGAAAACAGCATTAACATTATAGCAGGCACTGTAAAAAGGTCATTCCCAGCCACTAGACTTTTCTGGCAGGGTATTCGAGTGTCAGATGTGAAAGTATTATTTTTATATTGTATTATTGTAAATATTTTTATATTGTATTATTAGAGTAAAGTTATTATTAGGGATTATAGATATTATAGAAATTTAGCAGGGTTTTTTTAATTTTTTTTTTTTAAAGCTTGACAGTAAAACATGAACGAGGTTATGAATGTATTTAAACATGCTTGATTGTTGTAAAAATTCGTAATAATGACAAAAAAAAATACTAATTTGTGCATCTCCTGACTTGTTGTAGCTGGTGTATTCTGGGAAATTTTCGTACCCATTGGTTTCGAGTGTGATCCTGGAAAATTTCAGTTTCAAGGCCTATCTAGTACTTCCCCTTAGCCCTACGCCTTCAAGCTAAAGAGAATTGGGACACCCCTACCCCTTCACGTGAACGCGCAAAATGAGGGGTAGGGCTAAGGGGAAGAATTGGGATTGGGCCTAAATGATGAGGTAATTTTCATTTCTGGGTGAACCATCCCTTTAAAAGGACCCACCCCTTAAGGACACGATTTTAATACAGGAGTAGAAAATGAACACCTTTCAGGCTTTTTTGGTTTGCTTGTTTTGTTTTTGTGTAAACAGATGTACAGAACCACTTAATTGCATAAAACCAAATGTGTGACACAAAGTCGATTTCCTATTAAAAGGCAAAATATGTTCATTATGATCATTTTATTTATCCTTAGTTGAATGTATAAAACAAAGCAAGTAAAATTTAACAGATACTCGCAAAATACATTTGTAATATGCATATATAGAAAAAAATGATTGGGTTTTCATTCTACATGGGTTGTACAACAATCAATTTTGAAGTTAGACAAAAACCAAAACAAAACGCATACAATATTGAAATGCTATTATGCTGCCATGAAATCGTCAGCTGCACTAGCTAACAAATAAAGCTAACAAATAAAAAATCTCAAACTGATGGGACCTCAGTCTTATTAGTTTCTTCCTCCCATTTCTCCAGAAAGGCCTGTAGGTTCTGATTGAAGACATCGATACCTTTCCCAGACAGGTGAACCCCATCTGGCCTGTAGAGTCCAAAACCGCTCTTTATGTTGATATGGCTTAAAGCAGAGCCACCCAGTTCCAACATAACTGTTTGTATGCTGTCATTAATGGCCAATCGAATAATGTCCATCTGTTTGCCATCTTCCGTACCCCTCCAGGACCGTCGAGAGAGGATGCTGGACCACACCAGCAGGCACCCGGGGAATATGCTCTTCAGTGAGGTCATATCATTCTTCACAGTCTCAATGAAGTCTTCTGGAGAGGTTGTGCTGATGTCATTCCCACCCAAATGGATTATAAGCACATCGGGTTTGGGCCAGTTGTCTTTGAGCTGGTGCAGCAATGGGACGAGCTGTTTCCATGTCATACCCTGCACGCCCTTCCACCAGACCCGTGCACAGTCTGAGCGCATGCCCAGCTGCATCCCAAACTCAGCGGACGTAGCCCTCTTCTCGGCCCAAAACACAAGAGAGTGGCCACATATCCACACATTCTTTATATCAACGGAGGCACCTTTACCTGTGAACGTGTTACAATATAAGGTGTACATTAACAGGCTTGGCCAAGTGAATTTCTTTTCTTTTTTAAACAAGGATGGTCCATACTGTTAACATCATATCAGGACCTAACATGGTGATGTTGTTCCACCTAAATACTCATCTTCCCTAACAAGTCTTATCTAATTTTGGCAAATTACTTGAGGATTAGAAACATTTAAGTTGAAATAAAACATTTAAAACATCTACACTACCGCTGAGGAGGCTTTCTGAGTTGGTCAACATAAGTTTTGAAGCTTATATATATCCCAACTATGACTTCATGAGAGATGAATTCAAATTTGCTTTAAAGTCCGTATGAAATCAAATGGTAGCATGTTTATTTTTGCTAGCAGATTACAAAATTAATCCATGCAAGTTAATCCACTGAAACAAAAAAAAACTGCTTTGGTAATCTTCAATCAAAGTCCGAGTATTCGCTTCCGCGTTTGGAGTGGCGGTCCTTCTCTGTTGACGTCAGTTTGACGGATACTTAAAGGTCCCATGAAGTACATTTGTATACTATGTTTGACGTAATGTCAACTGACAAAATCAAGAGAGGGTGAGACAAAGTAGCTCCTCCCCTTTTACAAAAACAGCCAATAGCGTTTTGTTTTTCCTCACAGCTCTGCCTGTGAGTGGTTGAGCTCAAGCGCATTAAATCGTTGACCGATTTAGGTGGAACTGACAAAAATAGACAACCTTTAGATGTTTATATTGGTTGTATATTTTCTAAACGTGAAGTTTGTCAATGCTTTGAAGCACACTAGCTAATTGATATCCTTAAAACTAACAGACTGTGATTCTTTTTTATTTCATGGGAACTTTAACCACGCCCCTCTTACTATTAGACTGCTACGAGGGAATGATGAGCAAAAGAAAGCCCCGCCCACTACTCAATATTCCGTTTCAGTTGGAAGTACGTCAACATACTGAAATAAAAGTCTCAGTTGACGTCCGGGACACATGGACTTTAAAGCCATTTCAGTGGTATCTTAAGCTAATTGCGGCAAATGAGTTGACTAATAATAAATAACTTTAAAATGACACAAAGCAACTACTGCTGAGTTGGCTTTAGACTGTCTACATTATAAATGTTAAATCTTATGCCTCAACATTGCCCTAAAACCTAATTCATTTAAATCTTTTACCACTGTCCATACAAATTAATCTAAATGATAATTTCAAGGTATTAAAAATAGTACACATTTATAAAAAATCCAAAAGGCTTTTGTCTTCCAAAATTCTGACACATGGCTAGCCATTTTTAAAGGCTACAGTGTGGTCTAATATTTGTCCCTATCATGACCTGAGAACTACCTGAACTACCACTTTTCCTTGACATCCCAGCATTGCTCTTCATGACTGAGCTAATAAAGAATAAATCTTGCAAGACAAAATAAAAACAAATTAATGCAACTGATTGCATCTGAAGCTCTTAAGAAGTCAACAAATGCTTGAACCTCGAGACTCTGGAAATACTAATACCTGGAGCTGAATTTTGGTTTTGTCCACGCGATCGCTGGGCTTCCATTTGCTTCTCTTTCTTCAGCTTCATTCTCTGGTTAAACTGTTCGAGCTGCCCAGAGCACAATTATATAAGAACAAAACTCTCATTGACAAAATGGCGCTAAAACAATCAGCACATTTATCAACAATCACAGATTTAGAATATTACAGATGAACTGAAGACAATAAGCGACATTGTCCTTTGTGTAACATCTGATTCTACACCGCAGAATTACAAAGTATGACCGTGTGTATTAATTAAAACAGAGATACTCAGGAACAAACAAACAAAGGATTCCACATGTGAGAAGTTTGAAGAAAGATGTCATACCCTTTTCTTCTGCTTAGCCTTGATGTCGTCTTCTGTTATGGCTGGGACTTGTTTATCCTTGACGTCCTCGGATGCACATTTCGCTTCATTGTCCTCTACAGTTTGTATGCTAACAAGTGTACTATCCATTTTGAGAGTTTCTATTGTTGTGAGGCATCTAACAGGTGGCTTTAGTTTGTCAGCTGCGTTTTTACCTACCACTGGTTTAGTATAGAGAGCATTCCTTGCGGATTGTTGTTGAGGACTAGGGGTGGGTAAATGACCATAGGAATGTGGCATGAAGGTTGGATGTTGCATATAATATGGGTTGGACATTGACGCATTGTATGAATCGTATGTATTATAAGGAGCCATCATATGTGGAGCCATTGCTTGGTAACCACTAGTATAACCTATATGAGAGGATGAAGGTGCTGTGCCGTAAGGGTACGCAGCCCAAGCATGCTGATTACTGCTTTGATATTGTGAATACTGATGAGCTGACATGGCATAATTCTGGGTATACTGGGAAAAGTCCTGCTGAACGGTCCCTGGCTGGAACGAACCTTCAGTAACTGTATTCTGCTCAGATGAAGTTTTGTATGGATTCGGTTCGTCTTCTGTCAGTTTTACATTTATTATGGTTCTCTTAATACTAGTTAGGTCTACTTCTCCCTCTTTGTCCTGGTCTTCGGATTTGAGCTCTTTATAGCTCATGTAAACCTTTCGAGTCGAGGACTGAGCTGGCGAAACAGACCTGAAGCCTTCGGAGTCTGATGAATCTGCCCTACTGCTACTGCCTCTCTGCTCTGATTGGCTCATCGATCGCTCCCTTTTTTGCTCAAAGGAGTGAGATGCTGCACTAAGAGGTTTTTTCATCTTACCATACAATCGCTCTTGTGTCCTGTCAGCTAATTTGCTAACCTCCGAAGTGTCTAGGTTAAGTCCTATGGTTTGAAGAAGACTCTGAAGCTTTTCAAAGCTCTCTAACTTTCTGTCTTTTTCTTCAGTGCTTTCTTCAGACTCCTGACGGGCTAAGCTTTTGCTAAACGCACCAGGCATCCTTCTGTCCTCTAGGTAGGAGTGCTGAACATTTTGACTGACATCCTCGTACTCTACAGACTGACTATGTTCATCGGTGTATTGTTTTTGTTGTGCTGCAAACAGATTAGCATCCTTTTCGTAGGGCTTCCATTGCTCAGAGAACAGATTTGGATCTTCTTTGAGCATGCTCCAATTTTCAGAAAGCATTCGATGCCCGTATGGACTCTTCTCAGCATTTGAAGTAGGGTCTAAACTATACTTCATTCCAACGAGTCGAGAAAAGCCACTACCATCCTGAACCGCTCTTTCATGAGGCAAGAGGTCATCTCTGCCAGAGTCCTTTACAGCACTTTTAACTCGCTCCTGGCCAGAATGTTTTCCCATAAGAGAAAGCGGATCATTGTCTTCTTCCTTAAAAGGATCATATATCTCATCAATTAAGGGAATGCTTCTCTCGGCTTGCACTGGAGTGGGTTTCTTGGTGTTCATTAGAGCTCGATCCTTTCTAGCCTCCTGAAACAACGAGTTAACAACACTAGTGTCGGCCTTGTTGAGAGCACTAAGAAAGCGCTCCATTTGAGTGGTAAGATTGCACTTTTTATCTGATGGAGAAGTTTGGCTTGTTGAAGGGATATTGCTTTGGGGAGGGTTATGAGGTTGCCGAGATGATGCTCCAGGTTGATCATCATGAGCTTTGGAAATGGTGGAAGGCTTCTGACTGAGCAAAGATTTTGAGCTGGCTGCTTGCATGAGTAAATGTGGCATAACTATTTTGTTAAAAGTGGGCGTTTCAGTCACTTGCGAGGCTGCTGAAGTGTCCTGCTTCATCCGCTTGAAAAGGCCCAAAGAAACGGATTGAATAGGCTGTGGATTTAAAGGCCGGTTAAACAAAGATGCTGCTTTTGCCTGAGGAGATGGTACTGTAAATGGAGAATCATCCTGAGATGGTTGACCATATTCATCAACTGAAGTTGTCTCACTCTGCAACAATAAAATGCAAAAAATAAATAAATAACTGGTTTTCATTTTGTACTTTTTTCCAACAGTAATCTCCCACCACTGAGCTGAAACATTAATAGCTTGCTGATACACCTCCAGTTGTATTGTGGTGCATAAGGTTTTTCACAATGCAGAATTATATAAATTAGCGCTGTCAATGTTAATGCATTACTGTATGCAATTTAACATGTTAATGTTTCTTTAAACAAGTTAATCTTTTGATAAGGTCTTGCTGCCATTGCAGCAACTTTGTAACAGATAATATGAAAATATATGATGGATCAAGACACGACGTGTGTGCTGAACAGCAAGAATCATTATAAAAAATCTTCCAGATGGAAGTTTTGGATTAAACGAATGTTGTTTGAAGTCATTGTAGTGATGAACTGTCCTTCAAATGAAGCACAAGCTTGAAGTTCCATCTTTGGGACAAATGCAAAGTTGATTGAAAATGTAAATGAATCACCAACATCTTTTAAGACCGAAGCATCAACAGGAACTATTGGTACAAGAAGACATGAACTGTATGATATTGGGGGGCGACACAGTGCCAAAGGGTTTAGCACTGTCGCTACACACCAAGAAGTTTGTTGCTGGTTGCAAGTCCCAACTGGGCCAGGAGGCATTTCAATGTGGAGTTTGTATGTTCTCCACATGTTCGTGTGGGTTTCCTTCGGGTGCTCCGGTTTCCCCACAGTCCAAAGAGATGTGCTATAGTTGAATTAGATAAACTAAATTGGGTTTTCGTTAGGTTCAATGGGGTTTCCGTTGAGGTCACAGCAGTGTTTGTGTTGTGTCAAGATGAGTACAAAGACTTTTAAAGACGAGGAGAGACTAGTTGTCGCTGTTTCGAAGCTGTATGACTTCACAAATCCTGAATATCACAATATTATTAAATATTACAATTATAACAATATTAACAGCAACGCTTGCGCCCACAACACGCAGCTGATTCAGTGGTTGCCTAACAACATAAAAAGCGCAGCACACTTCTTTTTCCTGTCAACAAAAAAAAGGCAGTGCGGTGTGCTTCGCGTTCTCAGAACGAAAGAACGTGTTTGGTGTGGTCAGCCCCTAACAGCTAATCGATGACAATAGACATCTGCACTTTTTCCACTTCAAGCAAGTTAAAAAGAATAAATTATAAAAATAAAAACATAATAAATCTAGTGGATATGTTTCCTTAAACTAGACTGTCATGCATTTCTTTGTTTAAAGACTGCCTACTTACAGTTAAATCCTGTATTTTAAATTTATGATTAATTATTTATGATTAATTATTATTTAAGACCATTATTGCGATTAACACGTACATTTTGTTTTAATCGATCGACAGCCCAAATGCATAAATATAGCAGAGGCCATCCCAGCAGCTAAAACCAGCTGCAGATGGTAGTTAGTTAGATATGGTTTCTTGATGATTTAAACAAGCCATTTAACCATCAAGATTGACTTTAAAATGGCTGGGTCATTCCAGCTTAGCCAAAATCATGCCTGGTATAACTGGAAAACCACATAATCTGGCCATGTAACTACACAGCCATGTTTGGAAAACCAGCTTTACCACCTAATGCAGTTTCTTTCCACCTAGGAGTGATAATCGAAGTTTTACATTTTACAAATCAACAAACCTGAGAGCTGAGAATTTCTGAGTGCTTCTTCAAAATTGACTTTTTGGGTTGTATATCAGGTTTTACTTTAGAGCTCCATAGGTTTCCTTTAGACATTACAAGTTGATCATCTGGGTCTGAGTCCAGATCATATTCTGTTTCCATTTCAGGTTCCAAGTCCCGAACAACTTTGACCTTCTGTTTCATGGCCATGATTGCTCTTTTGCGTGCTATGGTCTCACTGAGTTCATCTAATTGGATCTTTTTTCTTATCAATTCTTGATCCTCAATCAGAGGTAAATATATCTTCTTAGATCCCGCAGTGGTCAAATTCCTCTCAGAATTGGTCTCGAATCCAGACAAGCCAGGTATATTTGAGCTATAAGCACTAGTTTGTTGATAGTATCCAATTTGCATTTCTTGACTCTCACTCTTATCAACAGGAGCAGGGGGTTCCTTGCTTGCAGGAGCCTTGGAAGAGATAAGACAGACAGTGAGACATGCAAGAAACCAATTGGATACAAAACGAAAGCTGGAAGCCCAAGTAGAAACAAACCTGAGGTATGGGATTAATGGGAGGTTCAGACTGTTTCTTCAAGATGGATTTCACTGGTTTTAGGTCAGGTGTCCACACATTCTCTCGATGTATATGTTCATAATCAAATGTTGTAACTCCACTTTTTTCATCTCCCTCAGGTTCAATTTTTTTGGCACTTTGCTCCAAAGCAACAATAGCTTTCCTACGTGCGATCAGCTCATTGAGTTCCATCAGCTCTCTCCTTTTTCTTAACAACTCATCATCTACATCATTTTCAGGGCTTTTAACTTTCTTTTTGCTGTCTGATTCTTTAGAAGGGTTTAGTTTATCACTGCGACCGTATTGGTCAACTGGGCTGCGGCTTCTCTTCCTGGAAGTTTGGCTGCTCCTTTCTCTGCTTCTGCTGCGACTGTTACTCCGACGGGATCTCTCCGAGCGATCTCTGCTCCGACTGCGTTTGGACTTGTATCGGCCATCCTTCCTCTCGCGACTGGAACTTCTGTACCTCTTGTAATGGCTCCTGCTTCTGTCTTGACTCCTGCTTCTGCTTCGGCTGTATCTGTGTCGGCCGCGCTCTCTGCTTCTGCTTCTACTACGACTATACCTACGTCGACTACTTTCCCTGCTATCACCTTTAGCATTTTCTTGTTTAACAACACTTTCCTTCTTCAGATCATTTACACATGATGCCTTGTTTGGTCTGCTAAAAAAAAATAAAACATCAAGATATGATGTTATATATCATATATATGGATAGCAATATGCAATACTGATACTGTATGTACAATACAAAAGTACAAAAATATTTAACCCAGACGTATTTTTGTATCTTAAAAAGGATTAGAAGGGAACCATATATACGCTCAAACCAACAATGGTTGATTTTAACACCATCACTTTTAAGACTCATTTCAGAAGCTAGAATTATTGTCTGCACTTACGATTACTTCACTAATAATAATTTAAAGGTGGCATCGGATGAAATTTGCAGTTAATTTTGTTGTATCTGCCAGCTCAGACAAGTTGGGAGGAAAAAAACAAACAAAAAAACATCCGAGTGCATTTAAGTGCCATAATAATCTTGCTGATTTCGACGTAACCAGCTAGTTCTGTACCCGCCTAACAAGCATACTATGGACTCCAACATCCTCCTGTAAACATATAGCAAAGTGGCTGTTCTGATGTAACTTCCCAAAATCCCAGCTTCAGAAAAGGCAATAATAAAACTAATTAGTTTTATATATGAAGGGAATATCCCAAAACTTGCTTGTGCATGGTGGGCAAAACATATTTCGGTGGACTGCTTTAAGACCTCATGCAATGCAAAGCTGGCATCAAAATTGCATTTAAAATATGTATCTGTACCTACAATTTGTCTGAAAGTTTGGTGATAGCTATCAAATGCCAGATGCAGTTCACTTGTGTTTATCAGTGTGGTGTTAAATACACCAGTGTCACTTTTCATATGTATACATGCATGTTTGAATACATTTTACAATGATAATGGTGGGCTGCAATGTCAAGCAATGATAAAACATACACAATTATGATATGTGTCTTGAAGATGGCCCAGCGAGATCTCATTTTGTTATAATGTGGAATTATTATTATAATGTGGGTTGGAGATTTGAGAGTATTTTGGTTGATTTGAGAGTATTTGAGGTGTCGTCAAGCATGTATGTGAAATTATATAACATATGCATGCAACAAGTGCCATAATTATCTTGCTGATTTAGACGTAACTAGCTAGTTCTGTACCGGACAACAAGCATACTATGGACTCCACCCTACTCCTGTAAGCATATAGCAAAGTGGCTGTTCGGATGTAACTTTAGAGACTCACAGGTTTCCTTACTCAAAATCCCAGCTTCAGAAAAGGCAATAATGAAACTAATTCGGACTGCTTTAAGACCTCATGCAATGCAAAGCTGGACTCGCATCAAAATTGCATTTAAAATATGTATCTGTACCTACAATTAGTCTGAAATTTTGGTGATAGCTATCAAACGCCAGCTGCAGTTCTTTAGTGTTTAGAATCTGATCATCATCCTTCATGTGCAAATCTGTGTTTATCAGTGTGGGGTTGAGCATTTGTTAAATACACCAGTGTCACTTTTCATATGTATAGATGCCTGTTTGAATACATTTTACAATGATAATGGTGGGCTGCAATGTCAAGCAATGATAAAATATACGCAATTATGATATGCGCCTTGAGATGGCCCAGCGAGATCTCATTTTGTTATAATGTGGAATTATATTATAATGTGGAATAATGTGGATTTGAGAGTATTTGAGGTGTCGTCAAGCGTGTATGTGAAATTACATCTATATCACATATGCATCACATATGCATGCAACAAGTGGCATAATAATCTTGCTGATTTAGACGTAACCAGCTAGTTCTGTACCCGCCTACAAGCATACTATAGACTCTTCAAGATTTGCAAAGTGGCTGTTGCAAAGACAGGTGTCCTTACTCAAAATACCAGATTCAGAAAAGGCAATAATAAAACAAATTAGTTTTATATATGAAGGGTATATCCCAGAACTTGCTTGTGCATGGTGTGCAAAACATTTTTCAGCGAACTGCTTTAGAGCCTCACGCAATACAAACCTGTACTCGCATCAAAATTGCATCTAAAATATGTATTTGTACCTACAATTTATCTATTTATTTGCTTGTTTGAATACATTTTACAACAATAATGCCAGGCTGCAATGTCAATCAATGATAAAATATACACAATTATTATATGCATCTGAGATGGCCCAGCGAGATCTTACTTTTTATTATAATGTGGAATTAATATTATAATGTGGGTTGGAGATTTGTGAGTATTTTGGTTGATTTTAGAGTATTTGAGGTGTAAAGTATGTATGTGAAATTACATCTATCTCACATATGCATGCAACAACAAGGTAAAATAAAATATAACATATCATCAAAATAGAGAGAATTGTTTGTTTCCCACTTATAAAAAACAAAATGGCAGTGCTCTCACCACACACCAGCTATAGGTGGAGTGGAGAGACAGAGATACAGCCAATTGGGTGGATGGGGATGATTGGAATCGGTAAGGGCCAATGGAAAGATTTGGCTAGGACACATTTGGCCGTGGGATTTTTAATGACCAGAGAGTCAGGACCTCAGTTTAACATCTCATCTGAAAGACGGCCCTCACTGACAGTATAGTGTCCCCTTCACTATATTGGGGCATTAGGACTCAGACCACAGGTTGAGCGCCCCCTGCCGGCCTCACTAACACCACTTCCAACAGCAGCCTAGCTTTCCCATGTGGTCTCCCATACAGGTACTGACCTGGCTCAGCCCTGCTTAGATTCAGTGGGTAACCCTGATCTTGGACTGCTGGGTGATATGGATGTGGCAAATATGAAAAAGGTTCTTGAAGGCGGAACTCACAATGAAGTGGGATCTCATAAGGAGTAATTTTGTGTTCTTATGGCCCAATAGAATCTCTTTTATTACTCATGACTCTGTACTGTGCCTCAGCTTATCAACATGTGTGAAATAAGCATCTGATGTCACCTTTAATACTTTATTTTGTACTCAAAAAAACTCAATCATGACAAAAGTAATGCACTAAAGAAAAAAGTAAATAAAACTACTTTTACTCTCAGACTTACGGTCAATGTAACAGCATTCCAATGAAGTACTCCTTCAAAGCAAACTAAGCAAACCCACTTACTCTTGATTTACTTACTGTACATTCATTGATTCACTGCCTTTTTCTTCTGTTTTGACCTCTTGCTTGATGTCTTTTGGATCCTTCAGCAATTTGATAGTCATTTTCTTCTGCAGGCAGCCAAGCAAATGTAGTAGAGTCCATATTTAGGGATCAATAAAACCACAGAAAATGAAACTGCTAAAATAATGCACTTTCTAGGGGTTGCCCTGAATATTTGATTACTTAAAGCACAAGCCATACATGCAGATATTAGATCTACTCATGTTTATACGACTAGTAAAATATAAAGATTTACAACAACAGAAGTTGATGTACAGCACCTTCTCCTTCACCCCAAAGGCCTCTAATTTTGGTGCAGATGTGAAGACGCTCTCATTTAGCCTTCTTAATCTGACAGCTTGTTTGCCACCTTCAACCGCTTCGTTCTTCAAATAGCATAACAATTACATCAAAAAGCTGAATTAACAATAGCATACAAAAGGTTTCCCTTTTATTTTTTCCAGTAAAAACAACAACAACAACTACAATGTTAGTGTAGTAATACTGTACTAATGCAACAAAGATCACAGGTTTTAAATGTGGAGAACTTACCGGTACTAACGTAAATTCAACCTTTTCAGACAAAGCGAGTTTGGTGTCCTCCATTACCTCACATAAGTCAAAAAATAGCTGTGGTTCCTGTTGTGTCTTGATGTACCCACATTTATCATCCAGCTTGATAACAAGCCCCTAATGGATGGAAGCATGTCATAAGCAACAGTAAATGTAGACTGAAGTTGTGAATTAAATTAAAAAGAGCATGTTTCAAAGATCAGCTACATTTCAACCATTGATAACACCATGTTTTGTTTTCTGGTGAACAAGAATACATGAACAATTACGATTAATCAGAAACTTGGACTTAAAAAACTTTGACTTACAATAATTGTTAAAGGTGCAGTATGTAAGTTTGACACCCATTGGTTAAACTAGGTATTGCACTTCTGGATAAAAACAGGTTTTCACCCGGCTCCTCCTCTGACGAGTCCACGCAAGTGCAGGTTGCCAGATTTACGCGAGTGTGCTTGACTATCGAGCCTAAAGGCTGATTTGAACCATTTTCTAACTAAAAGCAACGGCACGCGATAGAAAAAATATTTTCATACTAAAAGGAGTTTTTGTCCTGACCAACACCTGAAATTTATATTTTAGAAATGGCTTCTATTTCTTGCAGCTGAACAACAGGATAAACTGACAATGATCACCTCAGGTAAACCTCATGTGCTTTATTCAGCATTAAATGCTATTAATGTGAGTTTGAATGCCATTTTACATGACATTTATTGCTATACTACTGAAAGCAGCAGCAGATAGTTCACCTCAGATCGTGGAAAATAAAATAAACCGTTTGAAATTGAACTTTAGAACTGTGACTCAGTGCAAGCAAACACATATCAGTGATTCAGCATGTAAATTTAATAATGTTAAAGAGGTTTAATATGCATTAATTAGATTGTAAACCTTACCATTTCGCTGGAGTGCAGTGAGTGCACTATTCTGTGCTTCTGAATGGCTGTATTTAAATTTCTATCGTGTTTTGTCTGGTGCAAACAGCCAAATTGCTTATCACTTTTGTAATGTAGCGTGTTGTTAGGACAGGGGGTCACAATGTAACCTGCTCACCTAATGTTTACGTTCATAATATTTATATTATTTGCTAATTAATAACCACCTCATGTGGAACTCTGAATCCACGTCTTGTATCCACGTCGGAGTCTGCTACTGTCCATCGGAGGTCGTATTTTGGTCGCGGATGCATACTTTGAGAGCCTTCCTGACTGAATGAATGAAATACGTGGTTTTCCACCAAGGCAACCCGGGGTGCTTAAATATAATTGGCTAAAGTGGCAGTGGGCGGGTTAAAAGAACCAAAACAAAGACAGACGTTCCGGCACTGAACGCACATTTTCAAAGCAGAATATCTGACTTCAGCATTGATTTTCAGAAAAACAAAGTTTACTTGTCATGTTTCTGAAATATCTGCAAACATATGGTATTTTTATGCATTAGAAGAGTCAAAAGCTTACATACAGCACCTTTAATTCGTGCCATTCAAAAGCCAAAGTGCAAGTGAAAAGTGAACACGTTGGCCAATGCAAAGGCAATTTCATTATTATGCATATCCCTGATGCATGCATTATAGAAGTGATCATTATGACTGTATATACACATATGGCATCCCAACAAATCAACAATGTCACGACCAAAGCGTAATCACAGCCTTTGCAGTGTAAAAATTGTCTCCAGTGTCTGTCCTATTCTCCCAAAAAGCTATAAATAATAATAAAAACATTTTTTGCACTGGTTTAAACTACAGTTGTGTGTATCTCAATCCCCTCAAACAAGCACTCTTCAACCATCACCGCTTCCTTCAGTACTTTATTGACTCTCCTTTACAGCATCTTCAACCTCCGGCTTTGTTATTGTTTAGAAAATTTAACTTCTACTAGTAAAAATTGACTTCTTGTGCATTTAACTACCACTTATGAGCATTATAGCTAACATGGTTTCCTGTTGGTATTGACCAATGCGTACCATGAAAAAAATTCAGATACCATTTTATCGCTCAGCCCTACTACAGCAGGGAAAGTGAGTATTGAACACGTCATGTTTTTTCCTCTGAATAATATTTCTAAAGGAGCTGTTGACATGATATTGAACCAGATTTTGAAAACAATAAAAACATAATAAAAAAACTAAAATCAGTTATATGTAATAATGAAATGAGACAAGAAAAAAGCACTGAACTACTGAAACGTATTTAATACTTTATATAAAAGGCTTTTTTGGTTATGGCAGCTTAAAGACACCTCTCATATGGAAAATGAAGCCACATGCATTGCTCAGGTGTGATTTTCTCACAGACTTCAACAGAGTGTAAAGATCTTGATGGTTCTGTGGGTTTCGTCTATCAAATCTGATCTTTGTGTTTTATATTGGATTCAGGTCAGGTTATTGGCTAGGCCATTCTACAGCTTGATTTTCTTTCTCTGAAAGCATTTGAGAGTTTCTTTGGCTGTGTTTCGAATCATTGTCTTGCTGAAATGTCCACCCTGATTTCATCTTCATCATCCTGATAAGGTATATGTTTGACTGAAGCAGCTAATATTCATTTACACTGAGGAAGGGCAGAGGGTTGCTGAAGAACTACTGAGAGATGCTGTCTGGGCTTTCACTGCCGAACTACACCTCCCTTTCTTCATGCGTTTAATACTTTTTCCTTGTGTCATTTAATTTTATTACACAGAACTTAATTTGTAAACTAATTAGTTTTGTTTCCTTTGTATATATGGATTTCTTTGGTTGTTGCCAACATCTGGTGAAAACTTTTAGATATTTTAGAAATATGTTTTCTGAAAAAAATGATGACGTGTTCAATGCTTATTTTCTCCACTGTATCTCAAATCACCATGGATGAATAAAACAGATAAAATCACTCACTATCTTTCGTTGCTCTTCAGTGTCTGACAGGAACGTTTCTGGCAGGATCTCCACATTGACGGCACACTCTTCATTGGTTACACTGTTCGTGGAAATGTTGAACTGGACCTTGTCTCCGTTCATCATTGTGGATTTCGTCACCACATCTCCCAACTTAAAAGATAACCTTTTCTCGGTGCCTTCTTCTAATGTGGTGACCAGAAGACCCAAAGTGGGCAATTGACAGTCCATCTCCTCAAAAGAAAATAAAAGTAAAATATATATCTTTTTACATAAGAGCCACAATCAATGCACTAAAGAATGACATTGAGTAAGTCTACATGGACACAGCTACTCCGATTTAGACGATACTCTGATTAAGTGTCTACCATGTAAACAGCAATTTTTGATGACTTTAATCCATGTAAAGTCATAATTGAACTAAACAGAATTAAGACGTGAAGTATTCCTGTTTTAGTGGCATTATTGAAGTGCAGTACACGCATGTAAACACCTTAACTTTAAGCATTTTATTTTGCACTACATTTTGCGACAGGACGCGCACACAGCAGTTGTTAGGCACTTGACGACAAACAAATAAGAATGGCTTTAAGCAAGAGAGCGCATTTTTGGTGCGAGCAGGAAACAATGATTATGCTCAGAATTCTAGAAGAAATGGACATTATGAAGTACCTCAGAGTTTGTCGCGGGGGCATGAATGAAAAGTTAGTGAATGAATTGGCAGAGGTGGCCTGTTGCTTGAGTAATTGTATCCGTCATCGTCTGTTTGCACGCATAGTGTGAGAAGTGAACTGCAGTTAAACTTGATGCAAAATTAAAAAGGAAACGGTCAAAATCACATTGTGTCATGACGAACATGAACTGCTGTTGCGTGAATGCCACGCTTCGTCACGGTTCAAGGCAACCGTGCCTACTGAGAGTACAACCTTTGTGTTCAGACAGCAATGAAAAAAGCAGCTCCACATTCATGTTGCCTCACTGCATCATCATCTTAATTGAATGAAAGTGAAACTGGGCTCTGCGCAACCGTTTTGAGCTTGCCAATTTTATTGGTGGAGCAGTTTTTGAGTGAGTGTGTGTGTGTGTGTGTGTGTGTGTGTGTTTTAATGATACTTTTACGTCTGCTGTTTTAAGCGTTGCTGTGCTTTTGATCACCATGAACTTTGTTTAGTCACAAGGCATTAAACAATCAATAAGCACAAGCGAAAAGTGTCCTGCTGTTCACAAGCCTTAAGACTTTAAATATGTGACTAAATAACAGTTGCAGAGGCAAGCTAAAAAATGCTTTTTTTTTTACAGTAATTAGCTATCATTTCAATTCAGTCAATGACCATTTACACTACCTAATATAGACTAAACTTAAAAATATATATAAATATAACACAATGAATAACATGTAACAGACCAAATGCATTTAGATTAATGTAAAGTAAAATGTATAATTGTAAAAAAAATCTAAAATCCCGGAAATTCTCTGAGCTGGAGCAAAAATATATACAACACCATGATTTTCAATAGTCTGGATTAGACCTTTAAAAATGCCATGATATTGCAGATATTCCCTAAGCAGTTTCAATTCATTCAGAGAATGTTACAACTTTCCCAAAACTTTATCATGTTCTCAAATCAAGATAACAAAAAGTTATTTCTTCATGCATTTGTGGATTTATTAAAACATTATAAATGCACTGCAATCATTTAATGAGGTTTTCTCTCTTTTTCTTAATGTTTAGTGAAACTCTATTCAGACTGTGGGAATATAAAGGCTTACCTCTTTATCTTGAGTTGAGCTTTCCTTTGAGGCGATTCTGATGATCATTCCCTCATATTTCTCACTGCTTATATTACAGTTCGCCTCGGTGGTCACAGGCTTCCACTATAAAAATGTGAACGTGTTTTAGAAGTACAACTGGACAGCTATGAAAAAAAAGTAGCTTTTAACAGACTAAAATACCTTGTCATTGCCTTTTGCTTGCTGATTGAAGGTCACAGAGCCCTCAGGAAGCTTTTTGAGCCGGACAGCCTTCTTTGTGTCATCCACCTTCAACACACATACACAAATTATGAAGCACTCGAAACAATCCACAATATGGCAAAAATAAAATAGATGCCGTTCGTCAGTGTAAATGAATATTAGCTGCTTCAGTCCAACATCTACATTAGCACGATGATGAAGATGAAACAAGGGTGGACATTTCAGCAAGACAATAGACCCTTTTCACATTTCCGGGTTTCTCAGTGGCGTCATAGCTGGGTAAACTCAGAGCGCAGTGAATGGGAGAGTACAACAAATAATTTTTTTACAATCTTATTTGCTGAAATAATCAAATAAAAACTCCACGATGGTGTTATCAAGACTTTCAGAAAAAGGAAAAAAAAAATGTGAGACTGATAACGGCAGCCAGAAGAGAGAATGTCAAATGTACTCTCAGCCCCATAGACGCTGCATTAGAAACACCTCACACAAGCGGTAATTCGTTTTTTGTAATTTGACGCAAAGATGATACAATACGTGCATTAATACATATAAATGTTCATATGATTTAAAAAAAATCTAAATATTAAAAACTTTCAAGGATTTAACATTATGATGACCGTTAAACGCTTCATAACAGGCTTGTGAAAAGGGTCTATGATCCAAAACACAGCCAAGGAAACTCTCGGATGCTTTCAGAGAAAGAAAATCAAGCTGTAGAACGGTCTAGTCAATCACCTGACTTGAATCCAATAGAAAATACAAAATAAAGATCAGATCTGATTGACGAGACCCACAGAACCATCAAGATTTTTACACTCTGTTGAAGTCTGTGAAAAACTCACACCTGAGCAATGCATGTGACTTCATTCTCCATGAGAGGCGTCTTTAGAATAGTAATCAGTGTTTCTGCAGGTTTTATGAGGGTAAATTTAAGACATAAAAAAAGCAGAAGTATGTTAAGAACTATGTTTAATGTCTAGCGAGCACATGAAGAGTTGTATTTAAAGCACCGATTCAAATTAAAAACTGCTCTGACTTAATTTTTAATTAAGTATGTTAAGGTGTGAATACCACCAATTCAGCCACCTAAACATGAAAAAATGTGTTACCTTTTGATAAGACCCATTTGTCTATCTATATGCCTGACCATGGCAGTCAATCCTGTTGCTATAAATAAACCGTTTATGTCGACCTTAGACATTATACAAAATAAAATTAACGCTGTCAAAATGATCTTGCATTAGCGCATGAACATTGACAGCTCTATATAAACATACATACACACACAAACTATAATGAAAATCATCATAAAAACATTCAATTAAAATCGTAATATAAATATTGGATACTTGGCCGCACAATTTTCAAGCTTAAATTTTCGATTTATTAATTCAAATGTTTAATAGGTGCCTAAATTATTTGTAATCAGGTTTGTACTTATAGTGCCTTATAGTGATGTTAAATACAAAAATAAATAGCAGCACGCCTCTACTTTTCATCAGTCTCAGTCTCTTGGACAGATCCACACACCACCGCTAGATGGCGCCACTCACTCCAGCAGTGCTGTCAGACGATCAATCCGCATGTAACAGTTTTTGAAATTGAAAATGCAGGATTTTGCAATTATTTAGCAAACCTTTTATTCTAGGCCTTAAAATATTTTTGTCCACTTTGTAATGTAAGTCTATAGCAGGCTTAAGGCTGATTTATACTTTCGCCTGAGTCTGCAGCACGAGCCTCCGCTAAGTGCATGCAGAGCCGAGAATTGTGAAGGCTTTTATACTTGACGCGCTCGCCATTGTACTATTATTTGTAACAACAGGGGGCAACTCGAAGTAACTGTCATGACAAAACAGTGGGGAAGAAGTAGTCAGTGAGTGGAGTTGCTAAATGAATGAGTTAAACTATATATAAAATTATTAGGTTCCGGATAATATTGAAGGACACTCGTGAAAATGTTTGCTTTTAATACAGTTGTTTAAATGAGTAACTTTCACTTTACGTTTTAAATATCCAAGCTAATTGCATTTACTTAAAAAGCATTGGACAACCTGTGCACAAAATATATGCATCGTTTTCAAAGCTTCAAAGAAAACCTAAAGGACTTCACATCAGGTATTGGATTTCTAAAAGTGTTGATCGTGCATCTTCGGAGGCAGAGCCGCACTTAAAGTTACCAAAAAAGTGGTGTGCTCCACCAGCTGAAATCATGTCATGCGCACCCAAAGCGAACACCAAGATAACGTCACATTCACAGAGTCGAGTATAAACCAGGCTTTAGGGCCATTCACACAATGTGTTTTTCCTTTCCAATACGTTACTTTTCTATAGTACTTTTAATGTAAACGTGCATGATGGATGCTTGAGTGACTGTTACACTTGCTTCTCTTAAGGCTGATTTATAATTCTGCACAGCCTTCGAGCGGTCGCATCTGACGCGGTCACAATGTGGCTGACGCTGATGCCCACCTCTCAAAAAATGTAACTACACGTTGAAATGACGCGTAGCACAAGCTCTGTGATTGGTCAGCTTGGTACCGTTTTCGAGCGAGGGCGGTGCTGAGAGTTGCGAGCCCGATGGAGCGAGCGAAGTGTGGAGTCCTGTACACGAGCTCCAGATGGAAACTTTTGTTTTGTGTTTATTTTATGATTAAAGTTGTTGCACGTCTGCCAGTTCCTGTCTCTGAATGAGCGAGTTTTAGCTACTTGTAGCATTCAGAAAAAACAAACGAGAAGAAACTCGACACAGAAACAAACACGTACTGCCAGCTAGTGTATCGGAAGTGTTATTGCAGAGCAACACAAACAGCACACAGCTAAATGCACGACTACACGCAAGGCAGGAGCTGTGGGTCACGCCGATCCCTCGATGCAGAGGTATAAATCAGCCTTTAGACACCGTGTCAAGATGTAAGATCTTCAACTTACACAGGCAACGCAGCTCAACACTGTCAGGTCCAACAGTAGTGGACCAATCAGAAGAGCTCAGAGGAGGGGAAAGCGCTGCGAGCTTCTGTTTGTAATAGAAAGTTGGCATGACAAATGTTTAATTTACAGTGGAGGAGTCGTTCAATCCGAGTTTGTTCTTCTGAGGTAACTTGCCAAGATGCGAGTCCATTTTCGGTGTTCTTGGTATCGAGAAAAACACCTATGTCTTCGCTTCACTTTTAAAATGAAACACGAGGAAACTACTCCTCAAAAATTAAGGCCATGATCATATGAATTTAAGACTTGCTGCTCTGATTTACAAATAATGAAAAAGCTTTTTAAGCCTGTTTCACACCGCAAGCGTGAGCAGAGCGTGAGCACCGCGTGTTTTTTTTCGGCATCCATGTTAACAGATTACAGCTTTCATAGCAGCGCATCAGCGCGAGGCATGAGCGTCGCTGAAGCAGTAGTGCTGCGATAGTTTCAGCGCTGGGTCTATTTTTGCCGCGCTGCTCATGCGCAATTAAAGTGACAGTGCATTGATAATGACCAAAAACACATTGAATGACAGTAAAAGGTTGCAATTTTACCCAATAAATACATCGATAAGATCTACTAATTTTTATATATTAAATCAAATGAACTTAAACGATTAAAAACGGCAACAAATATTTATTTATTATAAACCAAATTTCAAACAATTAGTTTTGCTTGTTGCACACTAGTTTCATCATGTATAAATATCATTATAACTATACTGCATAAATATTATTAAAACTATAGGCCTACATTATGCTGGCAATCAAAAACAAAATGTCATGATATCCCAGGCGATTGTCTTCTGACCGAGTGCACCTTAAAAGATATGAATGACACTCATCAGAGCGTGAGAAGCACACAGTTCTTTAGGATCTATATAAATTGTAAAATAAACACTTGCAGGTTAAGGAAACAGCATAGGAGGAAGTGTATTTATAGATAGATGGGTAACTAGACAGAATAGACAGAGAGATTGATCTGTGTGGCAGCTGCCGATGAGCTGCACGCTGCAGACGCAGTTGATGTGAAAGGCAAACGCCTGTGCGCTGCTTCTGCTCTCCATACGTGCTGCGCACACTCTGCTCACGCTCTGCTTGCGGTGTGAAACAGGCGTTAGATACACAGAAACAATAAATAATGTTACTCACAATAAAAACGGTGAGCTCCACTTCATCCATGACATTCAGCTCCGCATCTGTTAAACTGTCAGCAGCAGAGGCTGCCAGGTTATCATGTTTCTCTGTCATGATGGTCAGGTTTCCCTCAGTCTTGCTCATGATCACACCCTGGGGATAAAATAATAAAAATTTTCAGAAGCAAGCATTATGTTTGTCTGTGTAAAACTCTTTGTAAAACTTTGTTTTTTTTTAAAGCAGATCGTAGAAACATTTTAATAGTCCACAATAGGGCTGCACGACATTGGAAAAAACTGACATTGCAATAATTTGTTTCTCTGCGATATTTATTGCGATATTAACGTAATTTCACAACATCATTTAAATAACTCTATTAGGAAAGAATTAATCATTTTACATTGTGATCATTTTGTATGGAGTGTATTTATTATAATGTATAATAAACAAACAACAAGCATAAATGAATACAATAAAACTAAGCAGCAAATGAAATAGTGCTTTGAGTTAGTATTGAGTTAAAAATGTAAACTAACGATCTAACGTAATCAAACCAATGTAATCAAAAGTAAAATAACACTGTATAGTTTTCATTGTATTAAAAAATACAATAAATCTTTGTTAAAGCTCCAAATTTGTTCATTTCTTGTGCCCAAATAGTTTAAATTAGCTTGAAATCTTACACATGCCTTAAATTATTTTGTTCACTGTAGTGGGGTTAAACTTTGCTTTTTTTAATCGCTGTCAAACTATTTCCTAGTTAATAATAATCATAACTCAAAATTGCAGAATCGGCAATGTGACTATTATTGTGAAACAATATGTGACTATATTGTGAAGCCCTAGTCAACGATCAAAAATGGTCATTGCACACACCCCTCATGTCTTCAAAAAATAGCATTGGCGTTACCAGTCCAACTCGGTCCTGGAGGACCTGTAAAGTTTAGTTCCAACCCCAATCAGATACACCTGGGCTAGCTAATCAAGCTCTTACTAGGCTTTCTAGAGACATCCTTGCAGGTGGGTTGAGGCAAGTTGGAGCCAAAATCTGCAGGACACCGGCCCTCCAGGACCGAGTTTGTCCATAACCGTGTTATGTGATGTAAAACTTACCATCTCCCTGACTTCTTTGGTGAGCTGAAAAGTGTCTGGTATTTTTGGTTTGATGTTTGTGGCTCTTTGCTCCTTGGTTAGAACATTGGTCAGCAACTGGAACTCCACACGATCGTACAGCAGCAGAGTTATATTGGTATCTGTTCTACTGTAGGGCAGTTTAATGGGATCCGTTGAGATGATAGTCCTGATGTACCCCAAATGAGTCTCCTTGGCACTGTCCTTTAAATACACATAGGAGATTTAATGCTTTAACGCTGGATTTAACGCCAGCAAATTAAGAAGAGATTCTCATTGGTTTGACAGAACACATAAAAAAAAACAATGCGCTGCATTTTCTCACAACACATGCAAATAGTACGAAACACAACGGAAATGCTTCAAGGAGACCCAAAAACGTAATGGAGCTGGCTGGGATTTGTTTATTGTGCTGTGACTATTGCTCAGTGATGTTGTAGGTGATCTTTGAAAGGGAAATTTTTTGGTTTATTTTAACATCCTGATTACACCATTCCCTTGTCTTTTGTATACCATAACCTAAATAGCTGGGTCCGTCACGTTTTAGGGTCCCCTTAAAACATTTCCGTTGTGTTCCGTACTATTTGCATGTGTCTTCATTTGTTAGCGTTGTAAGATGTAATGTAATGAATTTTTTATATAATGCCATGTCAGCAACCAAGGCTATTTTCATGGCAAGAACATTTTAATGATAAATATACAATTAAAAATAACAAAAAAAAAATGAATACATAAATTAAATAAGATTTTAGTGTTAATACATGATAAAAACATTTTTTAAATTGTCCTTAAGAGAGTTCATTTCATTAAAAAAGTCTTTTGGAATCATTAAAAGCAGGACAGTGCATTAGAATGTGTTTTACTGTAAGAGGAACTGTGCAGTGCTTCACCTTTAGGCAAAAAACCATGAGTTATTCTTGTATGTTCAACACGACATCTGGTAAAAATCACTTGATCTAATCCCAATGCATCCCACTCCTCTTGCCACTTATGTAAATGTAAACATTGATAAAAGGTCTAATATCGGAAGGAGGAATTTGGCTTTGCATTGTAAGAAAATGCAGTACGTTTATTTTGTTTGCTTTGTGAGGATTTGCAGCACGTGTGCTGTCAAAGCGATGAGGATCTTTTCTTAATTTGTGGGCGTTTTTTGTAATTGTGTGTGTTTTCTTAAATTGCAGCATGTTAAGCTCTCTCTGCCACCATAGTTTGATCTATAAAAACAGTCATTTGATTACAGTTTTCCTTCTTTTTTCATTTTTAGGTGTTTCTTAAAGCCAAAAATATGAAATGAAAAATGTTTTGTGGCATGTCTGTGATTATTTTGTTTTCCTACTCAATTAAACAAACATTTTCCAAGAGCGGCGATTCCATAATTTCTCCTAGGGGTTCAATTCAAGTTTATTTGTATAGCGCTTATTTTATTTTTTACAATAATTACTGTTTTAAAACAGCTATACAAAAGGTGCACATTATTGCTTTACAATCAAATTAAGTCAAAGTTACAATCAAATATAAGTTATTATATATAAACATATTTAACCTCTAGTTTTATAGCATATAGCTGATGTCTATATGTACATGTTAAATGAAGTGTATTTTTATGTGTATGTGTTGGCCTTCAAGTCCTTGATGGTTGGCATCGTCTCTTCTGTGCTAACTTTAATGGATAAGGTCTTTACATTCATTTTATGATAAAAGTACTAACGTGGCTATTACTCACATCATAAAGGGAGGTGATAACGACGCCTTCGTACACCGTACTGTCAATGTCATCTGTTCCTCCAGGTGCCACTTTTACGTCAACCGCACATTCTTTTCCCTGATATCACAAGAAGTTATAGCCCAAAAACATTTCCAACATCTAAAATGCTTCATGGAATGAACTCACAATCCATAAAGAACTCATAGTACATGAACAACGTACAGTGGGGGGAAATAAGTATTGAACACGTCATGTTTTTTCCTGGGAATAATATTTCTAAAGGAGCTGTTGACATGGAATTGAATCAGATTTAGGTAAAAACCCCAAACAATACAAACATAAAAATGGAGAAAGCACTGAACCACTGAAATGTATTTAATACTTTATATAAAAGGCTTTTTTTGGCGATGGCAGCTTAAAGACGCCTCTCATATGGAGAATGAAGTCACATGCATTGCTCATGTGTGAGTTTTTCAGACTTCAACACAGTGAAAAATCTTGATGGTTCTGTGGATCTCGTCTATCAAATCTGATCTTTAATTTGTATTTTCTATTGGATTCAAGTCAGGTGATTGGCTGGGCCGTTCTACAGCTTGATTTTCTTTCTCTGAAAGCATTTGAGAGTTTCCTTGGCTGTGTTTTGGATCATTGTCTTGCTAAAATGTCCACCCTGATTTCATCTTCATCATCCTGCGAATGTAGATGATTGACTGAAGCAGCTGATATTCAATTACACTGAGGAAGGGCAGAGGGTTGCTGAAGAACTACTGAGAGACTTCAGCTGCTGTCTGGGCTTTCACTGCCGTTCTACACCTCCCTTTCTTCATGTGTTCAATACTTTTTCCCGGCGTCATTTCATTTTATTACACAGAACTTTATTTGTAAACTAATTAATATTGTTTTCTTTGCATATATTTCTTTGGTTGTTATCAAAATCTAGTGAAAATTTCAAGTCAACGGCACCTTTAGAAATATGTTTTCTGAGAAAAATGGTGATGTGTTCAATACTTTTTCCCCCCACTGTAAACACTTACCAAGTTTCTCACTACTGTGAAATGCACTTTAACCCCAGGCACCAAGAGGGCTCGCTTTCCAATAAAGGCCTCGAAAACAAAAGAAAATTTCTTCAAATCCTCCCGTTCAATGAAACCACAGTTATTCTAAAGGGGAGAGAGAAAGAGAGCTTTAAGTTTATTGCCATATCAGCTTCTCTGGCTATGTTCTCCAGGCAAAAAAAACAGATCAAGTTTACAACATTTTATAAACATCACTTTCTATAATTATAAAAATATTTTAACAATAAAAAGTAATCAACATCAATTAATAATACATAAGATAAAATATATAAATAATTATAATAATAATATAAAAGATACAAATCCTTTTAAAGTTGTTATTCTAAAGGAAAACATATATTTTTAAAAACTGTGCTATTAATATTTTGATACTTAAAAGCTTTGATTTTAATTCAGTGTTTTTAAAGACAAAAAGTTACAGCAAAAGAACAATTTTACATGATAAACGTCAATCAGAAAAATATTTTGCAGTCGAGACATTTAAATGGTCCACAGAGCTTTGCAGCTAGATGGTAATCACTCTCTAGGAATCTACACAATAACTTTCGGCTTATATAATTCTACTAACATGCAACTGTCGTCTGTCCACACACACTGTTCCTGTTTATTTTGTCATTTGTTGAAAATGCCAAATACTTGTGCAAATAATAACGACTCTAAAACATAAGACATAGCTAGTAATAATAGATATAATTAAATCATACCTCTTTCTCTTTTTTTATATTGATTGATTTATGTTATAATGTCATATCAGCAGCATTGGCTGTATTCATGGCAAAACCTATACTATACACTACCTGACAAAAGTCTTGTCGCCTATCTAAGTTTTAGGAACAACAAATAATAACTTGACTTCTAGTTAATCATTTGGTATCAGAAGTGACTCGTATGAAAGGATATATTCTAGATTACGCTTATTTTACCAAAATAAAGTATGATCATGCCTTGATTTTTTTATTATTTAATTAGGACAGTAAGGTCTGACTATGCTTAGACAAAAGACTTGTCACAGAAAACAGAAATAATGTAGAGTATAGAATATAAAGTCATGGTGCAGTGGAAAAATAATTTATATTGTGTCTGACTCCCATGAGCTTGGAGGACTGCATCCATACATCTCTGCAATGACTCAAACTACTTATAAATAAAGTCATCTGGAATGGCAAAGAAAGCGTTCTTGCAGGACTCCCAGAGTTCATCAAGACTCTTTGGATTCATCTTCAATGCCTCCTCCTTCATCTTACCCCAGACATGCTCAATAATGTTCATGTCTGGTGACTGGGCTGGCCAATCCTAGAGCACCTTAACCTTCTTTGATTTCAGGAACTTTGACGTGGAGGCTGAAGTATGAGGAGCGCTATCCTGCTGAAGAATTTGCCCTCTCCTGTGGTTTGTAATGTAATGGGCAGCACAAATGTCTTGATACCTCAGGCTGTTGATGTTGCCATCCACTCTGCAAGATCTCTCGCACGCCCCCATACTGAATGTAACCCCAAACCATGATTTTACCTTCAACAAACTTGTCTGATTTCTGTGAGAATCTTGGCTCTATGTGGGTTGCAATAGGTCTTCTGCAGTACTTGTGATGATTGGGATGCAGTTCAACAGATGATTCATCGGAAAAATCTACCTTCTGCCACTTTTCCAAATGATCAACATAGAAGTCAAAGTTATTATTTGTTGCTCTTACAACTTTTGTCAGGTAGTGTACAGTACAATATATAACATGCAATCACATCGGTAACACTGAGAAGAGTCATATACAATCTTTTAGTTTGATTAATGATAAATATTCTAAAATTCTTCCAGAAGACTTTTTATTATATGATTATTTGAATCTGTATTTATTCTTAGACTTGATTTTGATCAGTGTATGAAGTTAATCATTACCTAATTTAGTAATGTGTTCAGATGAAGTGTCTCCTTCCTCTGTCTGTCAAATCTCTATTTTCAGGATCTACCAAGCCAGGTCAGAGGTCATGGAGACCTCTTGAGATGAACTGAATACTGATGGATTGGAAACAACTGCTTCCTTATTATTTGTCCATTAAATTCCTTTATATGCAAGATAGACTTTGTGTATTAGCAAGCTGCCAGTTTGAATACACAGGGTTTCTACAGGTTTCACCAAGTTAAATTTAAGGCATTTTTAAGACCATTATGAATGAAATTCATACAGGGCTAAATGCAAAGAAATTTTTAAAATGTCCCAGATTGAAAAGATACTTTAATGATACAATAATAATTTAATAATAAAATAAGTAAATATTTGAAATATTTCTTAGCAAAATATTTTAAATATTGTGTCAAAACAAGCAAGCTCTAGTTGTACACATATTTTTTTTTAAATAAACTTTCTTTAAAATAAAAAGAAAATGGACAAATGTTTCAAAAAACTATAATAACCTAAAGCTATGCACAACAATCTGTCTAGGTTGGTGTCCTCAGCAGTAAACACATGCAGAACTTTAAACAAATGTTATTGTAAGGAAAATAATTAAACCATTATGCTCAGTAGTTAAAATTTTAAAGTTTAAAGTTTAAAGTTTTATTGAGATGGATTGTTGGTGATTGGATGCGTGTTGGCCAGATCGGGTAGCTATACATGAACAAATTAAAATACAGACCCGTTTAAAAAATATATAAGCCCTACAACACAATATTTCAATAAATGTAAGACTTTTTAAGGCCTAGAATTTCGTTTTTAAGACTTTTGAAGACCCTGCGGACACCCTGATGTAGATGCGAGTTTTAACTAGTTTTGATAAGACGGCTGAGAGTACAAAAAAAGCCTTGAGCATACAGATTGTACATTGTGTGTGCGTTTTATGCTTCCATGGATCATTCTTACAGGTCTGAGGTCAGCTCTGAATAGGCTGAAAAGCTCTGTCTGGCCCTCTACTCCAGTATCTATATCCTATCTTTAGGAAAATACAACCCCACATCTGCTTACCTATTTGGACATTGCCTATCTTTGCTTTAACCAATCAGGTTAAAACTCCTATTTGGATGACTATATAAGGTTAATATGATTATTCTGCTCACAGAGGCTGCATTTATTGTATAGAAAGTAATAAATATAAAATAAAAAATAAAATTGAATTAAATCGTGTGGTTTAAAGCTGATTTTTAAGCACTATTAGTCTTCAGTGTCACATAATCATGAAATGATCTAGTATCATGATCTGCTCAATAAAAAGTTCAAGACAGAAAGTAAATACATTTATAATATACATTTAAAAAAGAATGCAAATAAAAGCTTTTATTTAGAACTTTGAAACGTTGCCTGGTCTGATGAGTTTCGATTTCTGCTGCGACATTCGGATGGTAGGGTCAGAATTTAGCGTCAACAACATGAAAGCATGGATCCATCTTGCCTTGTATCAACAGTTCAGGATGGTGGTGGTGGTGTAATGGTGTGGGGGATATTTTCTTGGCACACTTTGGGCTCATTAGTACCAATTGAGCATCATGTCAATGCCACAGCCTACCTGAGTATTGTTGCTGACCATGTCCATTGCTTTATGACCACAGGTTACCCATCTTCTGATGGCTACTTCCAGCAGGATAACGCGGCATGTCATAAAGCACGAATCATCTCAGACTGGTTTCTTGAGCATGACAATGAGTTCACTGTACTCAAATGGCCTCCACAGTCACCAGATCTCAATCCAATAGAGCACCTTTGGGATGTGGTGGAATGGGAAATTTGCTTAATGGATGTGCAGCCGACAAATCTGCAGCAACTGCGTGATGCTATCATGTCAATACAGACCAAAATCTCTGAGAAATATTTCCAGTACCTTGTTGAATCTATGCCATGAAGAATTAAGGCAGTTCTGAAGGCAAAGGGGAGTCCAACCAGGTACTAGTAAGGTGTACCTAATAAAGTGTCCAGTGAGTGTATAATAGAACAGCAAATCATTATATTATAATGATTTCTGAACAATCATGTGACAAAGGAGACTGGAGTAATCATGAGAAAAACTCAGCTTTAAATCACAAAACTAAATTAAATGTGAAACTACAATTAGAAAAAAAGGTTTTTCTAATATTTCACAATTTTTGCTTTGTTTTTGATCAAATAAATGAAGCCTTGGTGAGCAGAATTGCCTTCTTTTAAAACATTAAAAACTGTTAGCTGATAGTATCATGTCTTTTTGGTCTTTGCACAAAAACTCTAATGTGAAAAAACTGTATCATATTCTGAGGTATAGCACAAACTCCAGGTAGGACAGACAAACATGCTCACCACATCATTAATGATATCAAATAAATGATAACAATACTAACCCCAATGAAAGAAATAACTCCCAGCGAACGTCCACGTGGAGTGCTGAAACAAAACACACAACACTTCAACGACAAAGCAGCAAACAGCAAAAGCCCACGACTTTCAAGAACAGTCAGATGAAGTCAAAGTTATTCGCCCTCCTGTGAATTTTCTTTTCTTTTTTAAATATTTCCCAAATGATGTTTAACAGAGCAAGAAATTTCTCACAGTATTTCCTATAATATTTTTTTCTTCTGGAGAAAGTCTTATTTGTTTTATTTTGACTAGAATAAAAGCAGTTTTTAATTTTCTAAATACCATTTTAAGGTCAATATTATTAGCCCCCTTAAACAATATTTTTCTTCGATTGTCTCCAGAACAAACCATAGTTATAGTGTTTTCCCAAATGACTATTGGTGTAACGGAAGACAAATCTCACGGTTTGGATCTCACTACAGTTTTTGAGTCACGGATCGGACCATTTTTCGGATCAGCAAGAAAGGGAGGAGACAATGTCATTTGTTTTTAATTTATTCAAAAATATTACTGCAAAAACCATTGGTTTCAACAAACAACTTAGAACCTGTCATTTTAATAAAAATAAAAATCAAGAAAGACCCAGCTGAAAAAATTATCTTTGCTACTGTTGCTGATAATGCTAAATATAGAAATCTAACTAATCGTACTACAATTTATATTTATTTTCAATTAATGATTCAACAATTCACATATAAAACTTCATGTTTGATTATAGGTGGATCATTTTTGAAAACCTATTCAATGACATAATTTTGATGGATGTTTGTCGCCACCCATTGGTTACACAATGTAACTGCTACAAAATTCACCAGCGTCAAGTTCCATTAAACGGTGATTTTAATCTTTACCTTAAACATCAGTGTTTATATCTGAACTATAAACTGTTATCCCACTACTTTCCTTTATTTGACTGTTTGTAACTAACTGAATCTCTCTCGATCAAACACAGATTTAAATGCAGTGCTTTGAAGGATTAATAAATATATGCAAATCACTATCATTTATCACTCATGTTGCGCACCACGGATCAACAGTGATCCGTTGCACCCCTACTAATGACCTTAACTTGCCTAATTAACCTAGTGAAGCCTTTAAATGTCACTTTAAGCTGAATACTAGTATCTTGAAAAATATCTAGTCAAATATTATGTATATTACTGTCATCATGGCAAAGATAAAAGAAATCAGTTATTAGAAATTATTTATTAAAACTGTTGTTTAGAAATGTGTTGAAAAAAATCTTCTTTCTGTTAAACAGATATTGGTGGAAAAAATGTATACAAGAGGGCTAACAATTCAGGAGGGCTAATAATTCTGACTTCAACTGTAGATGCCAAAAATCTGTATGAATAAGAAATTACCTTGCAGACATATTCTTAAATGCTGCTATTTTTGATGCTATCGATTTAGAAGCCTCAGTCGTGGTCACTTTTGTTGCCGGCTGATCATTTTTTTTCTGAGGTTGGGGTGGACAGGCAGTTCCAGGAGGAAGAGGAGGTTGGTTCTAGTAAAAAAAAAAATCATATTTAGACATTACATGGCAGATCTATTACAGATGATTGGCTTAATTCTGATTTATACTTCTGTGTCAAGCACACACGTATGGTCTGGCGCAGCCTTCGCATGGTCGCATAGCCCTCGTCATCGTGGCTGACGCCAACGCTGACGTGCACCTCTCAAAAAAGCAACTATACATCGCAACGACGCATAGCGCAAGCTCTGTGATTGGTCGGCTTGGTAGCGGTGACAAGTGTGGGCGGTGCTGAAAGCCGCGAGCCCGATGGAGCGAGTGTTTACAAGTGTGGAGTCCTGTGAAGGAGCTCCAGATGGAAACTTCTGTTTAGTGTTTACCTTATGATTAAAGTTGTTTCACGTCCGCCGGTTTCCGCCTCTGAATGAGCGAGCTTTAGCTAATTGTACATTAAGGTAGCGTTCAGAAAAAACAAAACACCCACGAAGAAACTCGACACAGAGGAACATAAAAACCTACTGCCAACTAGTGTTTTGGAAGTGTTATTTCAGAGCAACACAAACAGCACGCAGAAGTATAAATGCACGACTACCCGCAAGGCATTCGCCGTGAGTCACGTCAATCACTCGACACAGAAGCATAAATCAGCCTTTATACAATAGCAATCAATCAGTGTAGAATTACATAAAAATGTGAACTTACGCTGAAAGCCTCAGGTAGGATTTGTGCTGGTCCTGGGCCCTGGAAATCAAGTGGGGGTCCAGCAAACCCTCCTCTTGCTCCAAAAGGATGATTCCCCTTGTTAATATGACACACAAAACATTTGTTTAATTCTACATTACACTAGCTATGTTTCCATCCACCTATTTTTATACGTATAAAAAAAAAACTTAAATGGAAATGCAAAGATGCTGAAAACAGAGTAGGATAATTTTTTATCCGATAAAATGTGCATAATGTTGGGAATTGTTTTTTTTTTTTTTTTTACTTTTGTCTCTCTTTTACCTTTCTTTTAGTGTAGTTGTGTAATGAACTTGCAAAACTTCTCTAGTGTGAGTTTTTTTTTTATATATACTAACAAATTGCAGAACTATGTGCAGCTGGATGGAAAGTGCAGAGACATCAGTGTCTGAAATTTACTTTAACAACTTAAAATTTTCTGTGAGAGGCACGGGTGACAGACAAGAACAAAATCTTCTAGCATATACCATATATGGAGTGTTGTTGTTTTTTTTGCTATCATAGTGAGGTGTCTCAAGGCAGCTCACCCTATGCACTAATGTTATTCAAGTTCATGTATGCAGTATGTTTGCAGATGAAGAGGAACAGTGTCTTTTGCAGATAAGTACAGACTGATAACCACCTGATGAGTCCCAGCAAGCTCCTCCCTGGAACATCAGATACACACACAGTTATATACATGCGTGTATAAATATTTGGGTCTGAGTGAGGCAAGCGGTCAGACTGCCCGTGCGTAAGACTTGCATAGTATTGTGTACTGGTAGGGTTTAGCTGCACGACCCAGAGCTCTGTATCGAATTATTCATCTGCATACATTCATTCATTTTCCTTCGGCTTAGTACGTTTATTCATCAGGGGTCACCACAGCAGAATGAACAGCCAACTTATCCAGCATATGTTTTACACAGCGGATGCCCTTCCAGCTGCAACCCAGTACTGGGAAACATGCATACACACTCATTCACACACATAAACTACGTCCAATTTAGCTTATTCAATTCACCTATAGCGCATGCGTTTAGACTGTGGGGGAAACCGGAGCACCCAGAGGAAACCCACGCCAACACGGGGAGAACGTGCAAACTTCACACAGAAACGCCAACTGACCCAGCCGGGGCTCGAACCAACAACCATCTTGCTGTGAGGCGACAGTGCTAACCACTGATTATTACTTATTGAACACAATTGAGATACTATGTTTGTTTTCCATGGGCTCATAATATTTCATTCTTATAGTTTAGCTGAATAAACATTAGGGAATTGTGATTATCTTTTTGATTTTGTTCCTCAGAACTGCGAACGTATCGATCAATTAAAGCTAAAAACTCACAATCCTGACTTTATTTATTACAATCAGAAACTGGAACTCTATAACATACAAATTTCGACAATAAACTTTTTTTTGACAGTCTCTATATTTTCTTATACAACAATAGCCTGTGATAATTGAGCAAAACTACTTCAGAAGTCATTCAGTAGATTTATGGGAATCAGAATCTCCACAGAAATAAAACAAAACTATTGGATCATAAACTTGTTACTAGTGCTGCACACTATATATCGTTTCAGCATCGATATCACAATGTGTGTATCCACAATAGTCACATTGCATAGATATCCAATGTTGAGTGTAATTGTTACATTTACATATACCAAACCATAATGCATGTACCGTTTATTTTACTTTTATCTTTGCTTTGTTGCATGTATCTATGCTTGTAGTTCATTACATATTATGCATGATTCATTCCCCTACAGAATCATCCCAATCAATCAAAATTAATACATTTGGTAACACTTGAGAGACCAATTCTCATTATTAACTAGTTGCTTATGAGCATGGATGTTATTGAGAGGCTTATTAGCACTTAATGCACTGGTGTCAATTCCAGTTCCTGGAGGGCCGCAGCTCTGCACAGTTTAGTTCCAACCCT
>CAIGQW010054451.1:264496-288747 GCA_903798125.1 Danio choprae
ACTCACTGGCGCAGTGGGTAGCACAACAGCAAGAAGGTCGCTGGTTCGAGCCACGGCTGGGTCAGTTGGCATTTCTGTGTGGAGTTTGCATGTTCTCCCCGTGTTCGCGTGGGTTTCCCCCACAAGTCCAAACACATGCGCTATAGGTGAATTGGGTAAGCTAAATTGGCCGTGGTGTATGAGTGTGTGTGTGAATGGGTGAGTGTGTATGGATGTTCCCCAGTGATGGGTTGCGGCTGGAAGGGCATTCGCTGCGTGAAACATATGCTGGATAAGTTGGCGGTTCATTCCACTGTGGCGACCCCAGATTAATAAAGGGACTAAGCCGAAAAGAAAATTAATGAATTATCTTCAGAACTGTTTTTAAAACTTCATTTTGATTCATGCAAGTGAATGTTTCTCACCTCAGTCTCTCCAGTTTACAGCGTGAATCCTTCAGTATGTCACATAAATATTTCACTCCTGTGTTTTTTATTTTGTTCCCATTGAGGTTCAGCTCTCTCAGGTGCGAAGGGTTTGATTTCAGAGCTGAAGTCAGGACGATACACTGGTTGTCTGTAATGCTGCAATGACACAGACTGAAGAAAGAGAAAACACATTAACCAAGATCTATGATGATCCACTTATGAAAGAGTTACAGTAAGCACACAATCTTTCAAATACAGTAAGTTTAGTTATTTACTAGATAGAAATCGATTTTTTTATTATTGTGGCCAATGGGAAAGACCAAAAGATGCTAAGCTACAGTATACAAATTTCAACCCAGGCTCATTCTGATTACATACCGTTATATACATTTCTGGAGAGCGCCAAATACATCCCAGGAGGTACGTTTTTGTTTTCGCGAATCCGCCAGAGGCCGCTGTGTACGCATTTTTAGATCTCAAATTTCTCTCGCAAGTGTCATTCGCTCCTGCTCTTCTCACGTAAATCCACCAGAGGCCGCTGTCGACTGACTGACTGACTGACTGACTGACCCACCCTCATCCCTAAACCCAACCGATAGTGTTTTTTTAAAGCACCGATTGACTAGCGCCCACCACCTTCCCTAAACCCAAAAGCAATTCAGAAAAAAAGCCCTCGCGGCAGCCTGATTTTTACCACGTTTCCAGATTTTACCACATTCTCACCCTGTTATTCACTTGTTTATTTTATTTTTTTGCTTTTGTTTTAACTGCTTTCTGGAACTGTTCTTCGCCGACTCTAACCCTGCCGTCACAGTCAACTCTGCTCAATGTCACAAGTCTGCAGATGTACGCGGCAAGCAACTGGGCAAACTGATAACAGCGGAAAAGCCGTCCATATGGAGATAAGCCGTCAGCTGGTAAGCGCGAAAAGGAAAGGCGTCATACGAAATGCAGCCATATGTTACTCTGGCTACATAATTCGTGATCTCCAGAAATGTGTATAGGAGTACGTTTTCAGAATGAGCCTATGTTGACAAATTTAAATAAAATTAAAATAGCTTTGGTCCGGTTAACACAAACTAAACAGTACACAGTTAATCATTTCCTGTAGAATCTACAGTATCTTTCTGGCAGCGGTTCGCCAGTAACTTACTATAAATCCATTACAGCAAATATACTCTATTTATATTTAAAGCACCATTTATCTTGCTGATTATGTATTTACAGTATTGTATACCTGTAGTGTACAATATACAGTAATTTTCACAATGCAACTTTAAAATACAGTAACAGTAAGGACGTCAGCCTCGGTTGAAGACAAACAACTTCACCCGGATAGCAAGATAAAGAGACTCCCTGAAATTACTGCCCCCTGTTCCAAGGACACCTGTTGAGACTCTACAGGCTTGCACACACACACACACATACACAGCTACAGATAGACAATCACTACCTAGCCCCACATCCCACGCCTTCGTGCTTTCACCCACCAGTGTAGCTAGGTGGGTCTGTGACCAGCGCTCTCTAGCGGTAGGACCAGATGGCTGCCGCCAGATCTTTATGAGCTTGGTTGGTGGGGCTTTTTTTTTTTCTTTTCCCAAATGTATCTTATTTCTCCTTTCTAAAAGCTACCTCTTGTCTGACCTGTCTTCCCCTGAAATGTGTGATGTTTGTGTATGGTCTGGGGGGTCCAATTTCGCTGCATGTAAAAGTGTATGTGACAAATAAAGGCTTTATCATCATCATCATCATCATACTGAATAACTGTCCTACAGTAAAATACAGTTCAAATTACAGTTAAATACAAAAATCGGTAAAAGTGTAAACCCACTGGAACATCTTTACAGTATAATAATACTAACTATAATTTCTCCAGTTTGCATTGTGGGTTCATCAGTAAATCACAGAGGTTTTTCACTCCAGGGTCTCCGAGTGGATTCTGACCCAGGTCCAGCTCTCTCAGGTGTAATGGGTTTGATTTCAGAGCTGAAGTCACAGCAGAACAATCTTCATCTGTCATTTGACAGCCCCTTAACCTAGAAAGAGAGCCCGAGTAGAAAACAACTCTTAATTCTATAGTCACATCAACAGAGGAAAGGAGATCTTAAAACTCCTGTGAAATTAAAATAAAGGTTTTTTTTAGATCTTAGTAAGAGTATTGTTAGTTTTAAGGATATCTATAAGCTAGTGTGCTCCAAAACAGTGACAAAGCTAAACTTTACAGACACCTATTAAGTCTTCTGACACACCAAAATGAAACAATTTGAGTTTCTTTTTTTCTGTTAAACACAAGAGAAGATATTTAGAAAAATGTCTGACTTCCATTGGTGGCATGGTGGCTCAGTGGTTAGCACTGTCGCCTCACAGCAAGAACGTCACTGGTTTGAGTTCCGGCTGGGTTAGTTGGCATTTCTGTGTGGAGTTTGCATGTTCTCCCCAGGTTGGCGTAGGTTTCCTCCGGGTGCTCTGATTTCCCTCACAGTCCAAAGACTTGTGCTATAGGTGAAGTGGGTAAACAAAAATTGGTCGTAGTGTATGAGTGTGTGTGAATGAGAGTGTGTGGGTGTTTCCCAGTACTGGGTTGTGGCTGGAAGGGCACCCGCTGTGTAAAACATATGCTGGAATAGTTGGTGGTTCATTCCGCTGTGGCGACCCCTGAAAATCAGGGACTAAACTGAAGGAAAATGAATGAATGGACTTCCATTGAAAACCACTGACTTGCATTGTAACTGTTTTCCCACTGTGGAAGTCAATGGAAGTCCATCATTTTTTTAACTCTTTCCCCCGTGGAAGTCAATGGTTTTCAATGGAAGTCCAACATTTTCCAAAAGTTTTCATGTGGAAGTCAATGGTTACAGGTTTCTAACATTTTTCAAAATATCTGTATAAAAATGTATTTAACCAACTGAAGGTGAGTAAACAGTGAGTAATTGTCATTTCTGGGGGAACTATCCCTTTATTAGGTGCTTTTTAAACTGCTGAAATTACTTTAATAATTTTTATTCTTCTATGTGAATGTTTTTTCTTACCTCAGTCTCTCTAGTTCACAGCGTGAATCCTTCATTAGGTTACATAAGTGATTTACTCCTTTGTTTATTTTATTCACACCGAGGTCCAACTCTCTCAGGTGTGATGGGTTTGATTTTAGAGCTGAAGTCAGGGTGATGCACTGTTTCTCTGTAATACTGCATGTCCACAGACTGAAAACAGACAGAGAGAGAGAGAGAGAAAACAACGATGACTCAGATTGCTACAGTGAATATTTAGTCTGTCATAAGCTACACTGTAAAAAGGGTTCCACACATAAACTTATAATTTAGGTGGATCAAACATAAAACAATTAAGTTGTCCCCCAAAATCTCAAGAATTGTGTTGTTACAGCTCATTTTAAATAAGTCGTTTGAACAAACAGCAAATGTCCTTTTTTGAGTTTGTTTCCATCCGCCTATGTTTATTCACATTTTATATATGCGCATAAAAAACTGCTTAATGGAAATGCCGAGGTGTGAATACATATAAAAAATATTCCCACAACTGAGTAGAATAAAAAATTTTCATTCATTCATTTTCTTTTCGGCTTAGTCCCTTTATTAATCTGGGGTCGCCACAGCGGAATGAACCGCCAACTTATCCAGCATATGGTTCACGCAGCGGATGCCCTTCCAGCTGCAACCCATCACTGGGAAACATCCATACACACTCATACACGCACACATACACTACGGACAATTTAGCTTACCCAATTACCGCGCCACCAGAAACTTTTTATCCGATAAAATAAAATGTGCATAAATTGCGATGGAAACACATTTACAGAATAAATTCCAGCATGCACATTAAAAAAAGTCACTTGATTTTACTTTACCACATCATGTAATAACAGAAATGGGTGATATGGCATGGCATTAATGATCAAATCAGCGGACCGACCACATTGTAAAACATCTGAAATGCTGTTTTGGTCTACCTAAAATCTCTCATTCTGTATTATTGTCACGCTCGAGTTGAGGGTCATGAAGGCACGAGAACACGGGACGAAATGAAACACGAATTTATTAACAAACACTTACGACAAACACAGGCAATGGAAGAAACAGGGAACTCTGGGAGGACATGGGGTGACGACAGCATGGATACACGACACGTAGACAATACATCGAGGCTGAGACAATACAATATCGGAAAAGGACTGAACCAAACAGAGGGGTGTAAATACATGAGGGCTAATGGGACAGATGATACACAGGGGTGAGACACATGTGGAATAAATTAACACTGAAAACGGCGGGAAAGAGAACAAAGGAAGCACATGACAACAACAAAAGCACATGGAACACAACAGAACCCTGACAATTATAACCTACAAAAATGTCTTAAGCATCTGCGCTCCAATGCCTTCTTCTTATATCTTCTGAGGCTCAAGTCTTGTATTATATAAGATACAAAAAATCCTACCAAAGCAATCTCCATTTTCTTTTTGATATTTTGCACCAGTGTATCAAGAAGTGACGATTTTGTGAATTTTGATGGAAACGCTGCTTTATTTGCAAATGTTTTATGCAATATTCCAGTTTTGTGCATAAATCTAATTTGCATATTTAGACAGAAACATAGCTATAATGTCAGTGTTCGTCCGTGTCTTCCTTTGTTTCGTCATGTGATTTTCTTTGTATTGTCTTTCCCGCCACCATTAGTGTCAATCTGTTCCACCTGTGTTCATCCCTTGTGTGTGATTAGTCTAATCATCCCCTATCTATTTATACCCTTTCGTCTGTGTCCATTGTTGTCCGGTATTCTGATTCGTATGGTTCTGTTCCTGTGTCGTCCTGTCTTCCCGCATCCAGTATCTGTTCCCCGTAAGTGTTCAATAAACCCGTTTTTGTATATATATTTTTCGTCATGTCATCATCTGCCAACCAGTAATCTGCCTAACAATATAATCTATTGTTCCCATAATTTGGATTATTCAATCTCTCACATTATAATCTTTAACTATTCAAACTATTTCCTTTTTCTTCGCAGAAACAAACCTCATACTATTTCTGCAGAGCAACATCTTCTAATCAGTACAATATCACATTATACATGAAATAATGTAGTTTTCTAAGCTTTTAGAAACCACTGTTCTCATATAGGTCTGAAATTATTGACTTGTTTTTAATTGTTAAAGACATGTGCATTGAATAAGCTAAACTGGCCGTAGTGTATGTGTGTGAATGAGTGTGTATGGGTGTTTCCCCAGTGCTGGGTTAGGTAAAATACTCACCTGAGTGTGTTGATCCGACAGTGTTTATCCCGCAGTAGAGCAGCGAGTTGATTCACTCGTACGTCTCCTAGCTTTCGTCCATTCAGATTCAGTTCATTCCCAAGTAACGGGTTTTGACCCACAGCTCCAGCCACAAACTGACAGGCTTGATCTGCAGAGGGACTCAAAAACCTAAAGACGGAGACAATCAAGCAGGAGTCAGATCAGTTAAACATTTACTGCTTTACAAAACAGGTTGATGAAACAAACATCTTTTTTTTTTTACATGCTTTTCTAGTTACTTTATACATAACATACTGAGTAATATCAGTATTATAGGGTTTGGACTTCGTCACAATATGAAAAAAAAGTCACAGCTTCCTATTTATGTGGACTTAGTTCCTAGAGAAACAGAATATTAAATGAGAAAACAGTGGGTGTGGCTTTTTTATACTACGAGCTGATTGGATGTTGTAAAGTAGGCATTTCATTAAGAAAGATCTGGAAAAGGGGGTTAGAAGAGTTATTACAACCTAACAGACACCCCCTCCTCACCATTTCAGTTTGTTGTCAAAACTGACAGTTGGAGGGGCGTGGTTATGTATGTTAGCCACGCCCAATGCCAATCAGATTTCAATAAAAGATTAGCAAGGCAAACTATTTTTTTCTTCATGACATGCACAGATGAATTGTTCAGCACAAAACTAGCAATGTGAGCTAACAAAATCATAAGGTTAGTTTGATTGAATTTGTACTTTAAAGGGATAGTTCACCCAAAAATGAAAATTACCTCACCATTAACTCTCCCTCCCTAGGACTTACAGTTACACCAACTCCTAACAACACATGACACGATTCCAGTGACAAGCAATTAGTCTGTCTGCACCAAACGCAACATGACAGAAACATTTAAATGCCAGCTACTGCACTCCCAACAAAATGGTAAAGGCTTTTAATCTAATGAATACACATTAAACCGTCTTACAGTACTATTCTTAACAGGCTACTGAGTGACTGATGGTTTGCACTAGCCACAATTCTGACTTTCATTTTCAAGCCGTCTGCTAGTTTTTTGTTTTCAAGATCTGAGGTGAACTATCTGCTGCTGCTTTCAGTTGTGTGACAATTGATGTCATGTAAAGTGATATTTAAACTCACATTGATAGCATTTAGCACTGAATAAAGCACATAATCTGTATAATGACATATGTATGACACAGGTATTACAAAAAGGAGGTGAAATATGAGGACATTGCTGACGTCCTCAGTTGTCCAGAAGCTTATAAATCACACAGAATGAGTTTATTCAGAGAGTACAGCTGTACACAGTCTCCTGTGATGGTTGGGTTTAGGGGTAGGATCGGGTTAGGCCAATACGATATACGGTTTGGACAGTATAAAATGAATGGAAACCTATGTAATGTACCCACTTTTCACAAAAACAAGTGTGTGTGTGTGTGTGTGTGCGTGCATGCGTGCGTGCGTGTGTGTGCACGTGTGTGTGTGAGATGCATTTATAGTCCTGGTAATCAGTCCATCATGAGCTTCCAGCTGTGTGTGATTAATCAGGGGGAATCAGGAACTGGTGTGTGAGTGCATAGACTTCTGGGAGTTGTATTTCATATAGTGGCAGAGGTGTAGTTCTCTAGCGATCTACAAATGCTAGATCGCTGGTGGTCGGGACAGTCATAGATGGTTTGGATTAGGGATGTGCGATCAGGGGAAAATATCTAATTGCGATTTTTTTTTTAATTTATTTTTTTAAAGATATTGAGATTTAATTTTGTAGTCAAGCTTCATATTCTGTATCGTAGCGTCTTACTGATAAAATGCAGTGACTGTTAGTTAAAAAAGGAACTGAATAGATATTAGCTCCAACTTTTATTCAATTTTGTTTATAAATATTATGAAATTAAACACTAATTTTTCTCTAGAGCAAACAGTAGTGGGTTATGGCGTTAGTTATCTCCTGGTGCCTTCGTGATGTTTTTTCATATGGTGTATCAGCTGCAAACAACTCTGAAATTGTACTTTGCTGTTGATAACTGCTATATTGTGTGTCACTGGCAATACATTTACTTGACTTTAGTAGCTTTAACTCCTCATATAGCCGCCTGTGATGCTTTTTTAGCTGCTGGTTGTTGTATTCCCTTGTGCTGTGGCAACAATTCTGGGACAGCTCTTACAAATGACCTGTTTTTGTTTGGCGTCTGTGACTTTGAAAGCAAAATATTCCCATATTACCGACGTGCTGTTTTTCTTTGATATTAATTCAGCTGTGAATGCTTCTGAAGCGGCAGATGCCATCATCCCACTTGTCCAGAACAAAAGTGTGCTCACTCAATTGGCTAGTAAGACTATAACACACTGACGGCAGTCACGCATTTGCTCTGCTGGGTGGGGGAAATTATATAAACTATATATATTTCATATCGCAGCCTCTTGCAATTAGCTAATCGCAACGTTTCAAATCGCGATTGCGATTCGATTTCGATTAATCACACAGCCCTAATTTGGATGAAAACTCCTAACATGGAAAAGATACCTTTTATTGCATGTCGCAACGTTTTCAAAGTGAAGTTTATTTATAAATTAATTTCGAGGGGATCGTGTGGTTATAATTGCTGTGGCTGGTCCCGCATTATCCAATTTATGATTCACCAATCAGACATTTTCTAAGCCACTATAAATACCCTAAGTTCCATATCACAGCCATCTTCGTTTTGAAGAATCCCCCCTTCCACCCCTACTCCTCCTTTCCTAGATGGGTGGCACGGTGGCCCAGTGGTTAGCACTGTTGCCTCACAGCAAGAACGTCACTGATTCTAGTCCTTACCAAGCCAGCTGACGTTTCTGTGTGGAGTTTACACGTTCTCCCCGTGCTCACGTGGGTTTCCATCGGGTTCCCCGGTTTCCTCCCACCGTCCAAAAACATGCAACTTAAGTCTAAAATTTTCTGATGCTAAAAATGATTGTTTCCACAAGGGTTTAATAATATTATATATATATTCTGATAAATACTGATATTTGATCAATATAAAAGGTCTCACCTCAGTGTGTTGAGCTGACAGTCTGGGTCCTGTAGTAGATCGTTGAGCTCCTTCACTCCTGATTGTCCAGGATCATTTCCTCTGAGATCCAGCTCTTTTAGGTGTGAAGGGTTTGATCTCAGAGCTGAAGCCAGAGCTTTATAACCTTCTTCTGTCACACTGCAGTCTGAAAGACTACAAAGATGGCTACTATTAATTTTTCCACATAAGACAGTTTATCTACATTCAGTGATACACATATTGGTGAAATACATTAATATAAAGCTACCCTGCCACCCAAAAAAAACACTGGTTCATTCAATCTTTCATTCATTCATTCATTCATTCATTTTCTTTTTGGCTTAGTCCCTTTATTAATCTGGGGTCGCCACAGCGAAATGAACCGCCAACTTATCCCGCATATGTTTTACGCAGCGGATGCCCTTCCAGCTGCAACCCATCACTGGGAAACATCCATACACACCTATTCACACTCATTCACTATGGACGATTTAGCTTACCCAATTCACCTATAGCGCATGTCTTTGGACTTGTGGGGGAAACCGGAGCACCTGGAGGAAACCCACACCAACACGGGGAGAACATGCAAACTCCACACAGAAACGCCAACTGACCCAGCCGGGGCTCGAACCAGTGACCTTTTTGCTGTGAGGCGACAGCGCTACCCACTGCGCCACCATGCTGCCCAGCACTGATTCAATCACAGCATTTAATACAGTGCGTAATATATTTCAAATGAAAATGAAATGAGAATTCTTTATAATCAGATTATTTTGTATTTTTCACATATAAAAATGTGCAAATTAATACACACTCCAGCAGGGGCGTAGTAACCGGGGGGACGGGGGGATACGTCCCCCTCACTTTTAGAGACAGACCCCTTAAAAACAGGTGATTAATAATAAAATGAACGTAAAATGTTGGATCTCATTCAGCCGTCCTCCCCACTTTTAAAATGTCCGCTACGCCCCTGCACTCCAGTTTCTCCAATCTGCATTGTGTATTTTGCAACAGACAACAGATATTTGATATTCCTGTGTTTCCTAGCTTATTTCCGCTCAGATTCAGCTCTTTCAGGCTTAAAGGGTTGGAATTAAATGCTGAGGTCAGAGCGGCACAACCTTCTGCTGTAATACTGTTATTAGTCAGACTGAAGGGAAACAAAAAAAGAAAAACAAAAAACATCGCGGGAGTTACGTTTTAAAAATAACCCGCAATATGCAAAATCCGCAAAGTAGTCCCCTTTATTTTTTACAATTATTATAGATGTTTTAAGGCTGTAAAACCCCTCACTGCACACTTTATACACTTTTCTCAGACAGGCATTAACATTTTCCCACTGTCTTGCTCGGATCGGGACTTGTGGAGCTGCGCTTCGGTGGATTTGCTCTTCAGTGTTTGAACTTTCAGCAGTGAAATTTAAACCACACTGAACTAAACTTGTAACAGCTCATGTGGAGACATGACCAAACGGGAACACGATATTTAACAAAAGGACGGATTTATTAACAAACATTTACTGGATAGAATCACTGGATAGACAGGACACGCAGACGGGACATCGACGTTGGAACTATACAATACCGGACAACGAAGGACACAAACAGGAGGGTATAAATACTAGGGGAGAGGATTAACTGATGAGACACAGGGATGAGCACAGGTTGGATAAATTAACACTAAAACACGGCGGGAAAAACAGAACAAAGGGATCACATGACGATAACAGAGGCACATGGACAGAGCACTGACTAAACTGAACTTCAACTCTGAAATCTGGACTTTACTAGAACTATGTTAAGCTGCTTTGACACAATCTACATTGTAAAAATGGACGTTGTTTTAAAAACTGGTACTGAATTGATACTTTTGACAACCCTATTTCAGATACATTATACTCACATGAGTGTGATGATCCGACAGTGTTTATCCTGCAGTAGAGCAGCGAGTTCATTCACTTGTGTGTGTCCTAGCGCAAGTCCACTTAGATTCAGTTCTTTCAGCAATAACGGGTTTTGACCCACAAATCCAGCCACAAACTGACAGGCTTGATCTGCAGTGGGACTCAAAAACCTAAAGACAGAGAAGGTAAAGACGGAGTCAGATCAATGCTCTGATTTATTGACTGTAAAAATCATATATCCATGACATCTCACCTCAGTGTGTTGAGCTGACAATCTGGGTCCTGTAGTAAATTGCTGAGCTCCTTCACTCCTGATTGTCCTGGATCATTGCCTCTGAGATCCAGCTCTTTAAGGTGTGAAGGGTTTGATCTCAGAGCTGAAGCCAGAGCCTTATAACCTTCTTCTGTCACACTACAGTTAGAGAGTCTACGGAGAAAAGATAGAAAATGCGTGTAATTCCATATAACACAAGCGATTATACAACTGCACAACCCATAATAACGTTGCTGGGAAACAAATGGGTTAAATTCATGTTATTATTTTTATGAATCTCTGCCCAGAAATCAAATCCCACTTACATATTTATTTACAGTGGCAGTGATTAATACAATATGTTTAGAAATTGTGAGGAGAGGTAGTGGAGATTGTTCAAACTGTGGACTGTGAACTGTCACACAACTTACCTCAGTATTTCCAACTCGCATTTTCGGTTCTTCAGTCCAGTGCAGAGCAGCTTCACTCCTGAATCCCGCAGATTATTGCCGTTCATGTTCAGCTCTTTCAGACTGGTATCTGATTCAAGAACTTTAGCCAGAGCTGAACAACTTCTGTATGTTAAGTTACAATAATTAAGCCTACAATGATAGAAATGACATCACAGAATTAGGTTAGGAACATGTACAATTTATTTCATACTCTATATTCCTATTGGATATATACTGAAAATACAAACTGACTTACAGAGCCCTTTTGGAGGTTTTGAGGACTGCTGATAGTCTAATGAGACACTCATCTGATTTCTTGAATTTCTGAAGCTCAAACTCCTCCAACTTCTCCTCTGACGTTGACAACACAAAGGCCAAAGCAGACCACTGGGCAGGTGAAAGCTCAACAGTCGAGAGACTTCCTTTGCTAAGGTGGGTCTGAATCTCTTTCACTAGAGTTAGGTCATTCAGTTCATTCAGACAGTAGAACAGATTAATGGATCTCTCTGGAGTAATATTAGCTTCAAACTTCTGCTTGATGTACTTAACTATTTCCTCTTTGCTCTGGTCAATGTCATCTTGCTGTGTCAAAAGACCTTGTAAAAGTCGCCGATTGGACTTGAGTGAAAGTCCAAGAAGGAACCGAAGGAAAAGGTCCAGGTGTCCATTGTCACTCTCAAGCGCCTTGTCCACAGAAGTCTTGAGCAAATCAATCATGGATCCATTTTGGTTTCCCTGTTCTGTAGAGTCTTGATTAAACACATCTTTCTTGTTGGTGTCTAGAATTAAATGCGCATAAAGGGCTGCAATAAACTCTTGAACGCTCAAGTGAACAAAGCAGTACATGGTGCCAAGAATGATCCCTGTTTCCTTCTTAAAAATTTGGGTGCACATGCCTGAGCAAACTGATGCCTTATAGACATCAATACCACAGTCTTCCAGGTCTCTGTCATAGAAGATCATGTTGCTTTTTTCCAGTTGATGAAATGCCAGTTTCCCCAGTGAATGAATGGTGTCTTTATCCCAGGAAACATCTGGTGTGTTTTCTCCATCATACTTTTGTCTGCTCTGCTGGATCTGAAAGCGCAGAAAGTGTGTGTACATTTGTGTCAGAGTCTTGGGAGTGTCTTTCTGCAGTGTTTTGGAGGCAACATCAGCCTGATTGACTTTCTTTTCCTCTAAAATGTTGTGGAGAACAGTGGCTGAAATCCTGCAGAAGACTGGGATGTGGCACATGATGAAGAGACTCTTTGATTTTTTAACATGATCAATGATTTCTTTGGCCTGAGTCTTATCTGTGAGTCTTTTTCTGAAGTACTCCTCCTTTTGTGCGTCATTGAATCCTCGTATCTCTGTCAGTCGGTCAATACAGTGAGGAGGAATTTTACTGGCAGCTGCGGGTCTGGTGGTGATCCAGATGAGAGATGAAGGAAGCAGATTTCCCTTGATGAGGTTCATCAGGAGAACCTCCAGAGAGACTGGCGAAGAAACATCATGACAAATCTCATTATCAGTAAAGTTTAATGGAAGACGAAACTCATCCAATCCATCAAGGATGAACAGGACTTTGAATTGATTCCTTCTTGTAAGGTTTAGTTCTTTTATCTCTGGGAAAAAGTGAGTTATAAGATCCATCAAACTTAATTTTTCTTTAAACTTTAAGTTCATTTCTCTGAATGGAAGAGGAAATATGAAGTTGATATCTTGATTTTCTATTCCTTCAGCCCAGTCCAGAACAAACTTTTGCACTGAGACTGATTTCCCGATGCCAGCAACTCCTTTTGTCAGTACAGTTCTGATCTGATGGTCTTGTTTAGGTTCTTCAAACAAACGTTTGCATTCAATCTGAATCTCTTGTGATTCATGACGTCTGGAAGCAACTTCAATCTGTCTCACCTCATGTTCAGTGTTGACCTGTTCACTATCACCCTGAGTGATGTAGAGATCTGTGTAGTTGTTATTTAGAAGTGTTGAGTCTCCTTGCTTTGCAATTCCTTCAAAGACACATTGAAACTTCTTCTTCAGGTTGCTTTTTAACTTGGGAATGGCGATCAGCTCATCTAGACACAGGAACAAAAATTATGTCTCATCAATCCACATTTCTGGAGAAAAATCATGGCATCATGTAAGAGCACACAGTTTATTAATTGCATATTATCTGGTTTTAGCCTACATCCCAACAGGCAGTGCAAGTTTAAGTTTGCAGCCAGGGGCATAGTAAGGGGGGTGGTGGTGGGGGGGATGCTGGAAAGGGTGACAGTGCATAGGGTCGGGTTGCGGGGGGGGGGCAGAGATATCCTCCCCCTGCCACCGCTCTTCACTAACGTCCGGTGCCACCCACTTGTCCTGCCCCCAAAAATGCCAGAAAATGCTGGCGATGCCCCTGTTTGCAGCAAATTAATTCCTCTATATTTATTCTGCCATAGTGGCAATCACACTAAAATCACCCTAGGCAGGAAGGAATCACCCTGTGCTTAAAATGTTTTGCCTTTTTGTCCAAAGTCTTTCTATGTTTTATATGGGAATTTTGTATTGAATTTTGTTTTAATTGAGAGATTACACTATTGTATTGACAATAAGCAACAGAGGTCATAAATGCATGAACAGAAACAACTTAAAAAGTCACTTTTAGATTAATTAAGCTGTTTTCTCCACCATTAAATTGCGTGTATGAGCTTATCATCAACTGTGCTCTCCATATAACCACCACTGACAAACTCTTGCTCTAGCTCGGATACAAGCTTTATGGATAAAACCTAAAAAGCACTACAGTGTTCGAGTGTTCTGCCTTTCTCTGAGGTAATTACTGTAAGATTTTTAACCTTAATGTTAATGTTTACATTGTAGGAAGAAAAAGTCTGAAAAACCAACATGATAAAGATAAAATCATGATTTCCTCCATCTCCTGCCCCCCTAAAAAATTTTCTTTTTTTTTCATAATATCATGAGACTCGGGCAGCACGGTGGCGCAGTGGGTAGCACAATCGCCTCACAGCAAGAAAGTTGCTGGTTCGAGCCCCGGCTGGGTCAGTTGGCATTTCTGTGTGGAATTTGCATGTTCTTCCCGTGTTTGTGTGGGTTTCCTCCGGGTGCTCCGGTTTCCCCCACAGTCCAAGAACATGTGGTATAGGTGAATTGGGTAAGCTAAATTGTCCGTAGTGTATGGATGTTTCCCAGTGATTGTTGCAGCTACGTAAAACATATGCTGGATAAGTTGGCGGTTCAATCCGCTGTGGCGACCCCAGATTAATAAAGGGACTAAGCCGAAAAGAAAATGAATGAATGAATCATGAGTCTCTTACCTTCTAGAGTAGCAGCTGTTTCATCTTCCTTCATTTCTCTTAGGAAGTGGATTGTGAGATCAAGAGCTGCCGCTTTGCATTTATTCCCATTAACGTCACTTACAATGTCTTGTGTGTATTCGTTTTCCAATATACACTTAAACTTTCTTAGTTCATTTTTCAAAAAAATGTTGATTTTGTTCTCAAGATCCTACAAATGAAGCCAGAAGAAAGACTATTTAACCAAATTATAAGTATTATTTTGGTCAAGATATATTTGGATTCACTCAATAGTTAAAATGCTTACCTTGAAGACGAAATCTAAATATTTAAGCCTGTTAAAACGAAAGAGAAAATAAGCATTTCCAGGTAAAATAGTAAAGAAATCTATTTGGAAGTAGAAAAACAATACTCTAAAAGTCTTTGTCTATAATGTTTTATGATAAGGACTCGTTAAAACATTTTTACAAACAAATTTTACAAACAAAAACCTTTTGGGAGATGAGCGCGTTTCCTCACTGAGGTTTGACATGTCTTCATCCTCTGACGCAGAGCTGGACACGCATGAACGGGATCTTTTCCTAATGACAAAAATTTTAAAAAGACAACACCGAGAGATGAGAACATTAATTTTTTTTCATTTTAGTCTTATCTTTATCTCTTTTACTTGTCTTATTTGAAAAGAGTTTCAAATGGTAACTAAAAATAGGTACACAATAGTTGTGTTTGTGTGCATTTATGACCAATGGCCAAATTCAATTCAATTCAAGTTTATTTATACAGCGCTTTTTACAATGCAGATTGTGTCAAAGCAGCTTAACATGTTCTAGTAAAGCCCAGATTTCAGAGTAGAAGTTTAGTTCAGTTCAGTGTGGTTTAAGTTTCACTGCTGAAAGTTCAAATACTGAAGAGCAAATCCACCGAAGCGCAGCTCCACAAGTCCCGATCCGAGCAGGCCAGTGGCAACAGTGGCAAGAAAAAAAAAAGGGAAAAAAAAAACCTCAAGAGAAACCAGGCTCTGTTGTTTCCCAAAGTGGGGAATAAAACAAATATCAATACTCTCATGCTCCATATGCAAACAGGGTTCCTGTACATTTTTATAGTGAAAATTAAGGCTTTTCAAACTTTGAGACCTGAAGACATAAAAATTAACACCCTACATTGGGGGTGTGCAATTATTATTATTTTTGGTCAAGATTTTGTTAGCAATAATTACAGTTTAGTGTTTTTTGCTGCTACTCTTGTCATTATGATAAGTCTAGTTATAGTTTATCAAGGGCAGAATTTCATTCATTCATTCATTTTCTTTTCGGCTTAGTCCGTTTATTGATCTGGGGTCGCCACAGCGGAATGGCCCGCCAACTTATCCAGCATATGTTTTACACAGCGGATGCCCTTCCAGCTGCAACCCATCACTGGGAAACATCCATACACACTCATTCACACACATACACTACGGACAATTTAGCTTACCCAATTCACCTCTATAACTTGTCTTTGTAATTGGGGGAAACCGGAGCACCCGGAGGAAACCCACGCCAACACGGAGAGAACATGCAAACTCCACACAGAAATGCCAACTGACCCAGCCGTGGCTCAAACCAGCGACCTTCCTGCTGTAAGGCGATTGTGCTACCCACTGCGCCACCGTGCTGCCCTGGTCAAGATTTTGTTAACAATAATTACAGTTTAGAGTTTTTCTGTGCTGGTACTATCATCATTAAGTCTAGTTTTTTTTTTTATCCGGGGCAGAATTTTTACCAGTATATTCCAAACGCTCGTCCCCAACGTGAATTGACAGGGGAGTCGGAAGTTAGTTTACTATGCCGAACTGGTATCCAATCATTAAAAAAAATGCTTACTTTCAAGCCTTCAGAGCAGCCCACCCATGAAAACATCCAAACTTAGGTGGAGGCAAATCAATCTTGTTGTAAATAAATCACCCATTCAGTTGACTTGTTCAAAATAGCTGATTCATTCAGATAAGAAGCAAATAACTGTATTTAACTGTGACTTTACTTGAAACTACAAAAATCTGACAATATTGTGTCTAAAATGTTAGTAGCTTATTATTAACTTCTTGTTCAGTGAAATCAACCATATTTTCAAATATTAAAAGCAATAAACAAAGATTTTATTATTATTTTTTCATTCAATTCTTGGTGGTATTTGTATGAATTCTGGTGGCATTTCTGCATCATTCATTCATTCATTCATCCATTTTCCTTCGGCTTAGTCCCTTTATTAATCTGGGGTCGCCACAGCAGAATGACCCGCCAACTTATCCAGCATATGTTTTACACAGCGGATGCCCTTCCAGCTGCAACCCAGTACTGGGAAACATCCATACACACTCATTCACATACACTACGGCCAATTTAGTTTATTCAATTCACCTATAGCGCATGGGGGAAACCGGAGCACCCGGAGGAAACCCACGCCAACACGGTGAGAACATGCAAACTCCACACAGAAATGCCAACTGTCCCATCCAGGGCTTGACCCAGCAACCTTTCTGCTGTGAGGCGACAGTGCTAGCCACTGAGCCACCGTGTTGCCCCATTTCTGCATCATACAATTCATTTTATAACATGATTAATAATTATATGAGTTTAAATTAAATCCGCTGCTTAAAACATATGACAGAATAGTTGGCGGTTCATTACTCCGTGGTGACCCCTGATAAATAAGGGACTAAGCTGAAGGAAAATTCATAAATTCAATTCAATTCAATCAATAATTATTTTGGTTCTGATAATTAAATTTGACAGGTTGCAAAGAATCAACAACCCATGTTAGCCTTTTCAAGTGAATGCAAAAATAAATAAATAAATAAAATTTGCTCTGAAATATAGTCCTTCAAACTATTTAATTTATGTTATTCTGTTGACCGAAGGCATAAAAAGCAGACAATCAACAAAAATGCTGTTCAATCTATTTTGGGATTTGTAGTGTTGTGGTGATATTGGGTTAACTATTCAGCCAAACCGAGGAACCAACATTTGTTTTCATAACTGCATGCAATGAATGATCAAGTAGAGTTAAATGAATTAATAATTACACAAGTTCTGCTATATTCAATTCTACATATTGCTATAATGTAAAACATATGAAACACCTTTTGATAGACACTTTATTCCCACTGAAGTTTGGTGTGTCGACATCTTTTGACCAGTCACTCTTCACAGACACACAGCTGGACACACCTGATCTTATGCCACACCTGATCTTCCTAATGCCACACACACAAAAAACACAGAGGAAAACATTATAGTCTCATGAAATGCAGTACTATAGATGGAAGGCCATATTCATGTTTGATATTTTTATAATGAATTTAAGCCTCATAGTGGCTGTCTGTGTAACTGTATATTACATTTACACCATGTCCTAACAACAAGCAACATGATAAGATTCCAGTGACAAGCAATTTGTCTGTACCAAATGCTACACAACAGAATCATTTATAGGAACACTCCCCTTTTTGGGGGGGAAATAGGCTCATTTTACAACTCCCCTAAAGTTAAACAGTTTTAAATTCATTAAGCCAATCTATGTCTCTGGCAGGATCACATTTAGCTTAGCTTAGCATAGATAATTGATTCGGATTAGACCGTTAGCATCTCCAAAAATTCAAGTTTGATCATTTTCCTATTTAGAGCTTGACTCTTCTGTAGTTACATCATAAAATGAAAAGTTCCTAGGTCAATATGGAACTATACAATTCAAGGAACTATACTCTCATTCCTGTGTAATGTCCAAGGAACTTTGCTGCCATACCATGACTACAGCAGGCACAGTGATATTACGCAGCACCTGAAAGTAGTCCCCACCCCTATAACTAGGTAACAGCTTTGTGTAATATCATTGCACCTGCTGCAGTCATGATACGGCTGCAAAGCTCCTTGAGTATTACACTAAACTGACAGTATAGTTCCTAGCCATATCAGGATAGAACTTTTCATTTTCTATCAGTCTTAGTACTAAATGTAACTACAGAAGAGTCAAGCTTTAAATAGGACATTTATCGAAACTCTTTGGTCATTGTTAAGTGAGATGCTAATGGTCTAATCTGATTCAATGATCTATGCTAAGCTAAGCTAAGCTAAAAGTGCTGCCGCCAGACCTGGAGATGGATTCAAAAATGGTCAAATTTACTTGTTTAACTCTTGGAGAGTGTAAAATGTAAATTGCTTTAAATACAACACATTCAGAAGCGGAGAATAGTGCACTGCACTCCCAATGAAACAGACAAGTTTATAATATAATTAATACATAATAAACATCATTAGCATTATTGATAGTACACGCTGAGTGGCTGATGTCATTGGTTTGAACTACAGATCTAACATTCATGTTTAGGTATGTTTGCTGGTTATTTTATTTTTTAGATCTGAGGTAAACTAGCTGCTTCAGAAATAAATGTCACATGAATGGTAGTCATACTCATCCTGGTAACATTTAACCCTGAATAAAGCACACAATCATTGTTACAGCAGTTTTTGCAGTTGGTTAGCCATGACTTTGCTGAAATAGATAAGATATCTTACAGCGTGTCACAGCATCACGTTGCATAGCTATGGCATGGTGTTATGGAGTTAAACAATGGTCATCAGACATATTTGTTACGTTTAGTCACTCACACTATTGTGAGAAATGTAGCTAACACAATGCTACGATTGAAAACATGAAATACCTTTTGAGTGATTTTGCATTCATACTGAAGTTTGGGATGTCACCATCCTTTGAACGGTCACTCTTTGCAGACACAGAGCTGGACACACGTGAACCTGAACTTTTCCTAATGACACAAAAAGGTGAGAAACGTTACTACTTACAGTGGTGTGAAAGACTGTTTGCCCCCTTACCACTTTCTTATTTTTTTTGCATACGCCGGCACGGTGGCTCAGTGGTTAGCACTGTCGCCTCACAGCAAGAAAGGCGCTAGATTGAGTCCCGCCTGGGCCAGTTGGCATTTTCGTGTGGAGTTTGCATGTTCTCCCAGTGTTGGCGTGGGTTTTCTTCGGGTGCTCCGGTTTCCCCCACAGTCCAAAGACATGCGCTATAGGTGAATTGGGTAAATTAAATTGGTCGTAGTGTATGAGTGTGTGTGAATGCGAGAGTGTATGGGTGTTTCCCAGTGCTGGGTTGCAGCTGGAAGGGCATCCGCTGCATAAAACTGGAATAGTTGAATGCTGGAATAGTTGGTGGTTCATTCCGCTGTGGCAACCTCTGCTAAATAATGGACTAAGTCGAAGGAAAATGAATGAATGAATGTTTGTCACACTTTAATGTTTCAGATCATCAAACAAATTAGAATTTTAGTCAAAGACAGCACAAGTAAACATTGTGCAGTTTTATTAAGGGAAAACCAAATCCAAAACCACATAGCCCTGTGTGAAAAATTGTTTGCCCCCTAAACCTAAAAATATTATACATCTGATATCAGACAAAGCTCTCTAGTCATCCACAGAAACGTATATTGCAGCTCATCATGTCCACCATCTTCAATTAATTCTGCCCAATTGATGATACCTAGAATACCAAAATCAAATCGAAGGCAGTAGATTCGTTTGGAACAGCCTTCCTGGCACAGATTAAAACTGTTTGAGATTCTTTTTTTCTGTTGAACACAGAAGAAGATATTTTGAAAAATGTTAGAAATCTGTAACCATTGACTTCCATGGTTACTGGTTTCCAACATTTTTCAAAGTATCTTCTTCTGTGTTCGACAGAAAAAAAGAAGCTCAAACAGGTTTGTAACCAACCCAGGCTCATTCTGAAAACGTACCCCTGGATACATTTCTGGAGTCCGCGAAATATGTCCAGGGAGCTATGTGTTTTTGCAGTTTATGTTTTCTCGAATCCACCAGAGGCCGCTGTGTACGCTTTTTGAGATCTCAAATTTCTCTCGCGAGTGCCATTCGCGCCTGCTGTTCTCACGTAAACCCACCAGAGGCCGCTGTCGACTGATTGTTTGACTGACTGAACGTCTGACTAACCGATCGACTGACCCACCCTCCTCCTTCCCTAAACCCAACCAACAATTTTCAAAAGCAATCCAGGAAAAAGAAAAGCCCTCGTCTGATTTTCACCATGTTTTCAGATTTTTACCACATTCTCACCCTGTTATTTACTTGTTTATTTTATTTTTTGGATTATGTTTTTGTCTTACCTGCTTTCTGGAACCATTCTTCACCAGACTCGAACCCTGTCATCGTGGTCAACTCCTCTCTGCGTCTCAAGTCCGCCTACGTACATGGCGAGCTAACTGGACAAACTGGTTACAGCGGGAAAGCCGTCCATACGGAGGTAAGCGGTCAGCTGGTAAACGCGAAAAGGAACGGCGCCATACCGCCCCGTAGTGTTCGTTTAAAAAATGAAATGCAGTCATATGTAGCTCTGGCCACATAATTCACGTTCTCCAGAAACGTGTATAGGGCTACGTTTTCAGAATGAGCCTATGTTGTTTGTAACAAGTGAAGGTTAAGTAAACAAAGACAAAATGTTCAGTTTTTAGAGAAGTCTCTACATGCCTAGAGCCGATAAAGCACTGAGAACGGTTTAATTTTGACTTTAAAAATATCAATAAAACCCTTTTTAATGTGCATATTTTATTTAGCATAATATTTTATATCAACCATTTAGGAAGTTCAACGTTTTAGCTTTGCAAACAGAATGATTCTTCATGATTTGTTCGTCAGAAGAGTAAAACCCTAAACATCAGTATCGTCTCACCTGTGGCTGTGTTTCTCTGAGGGCCTCATCTCTAATGGAGAGTCTGTTTCTCGCTCCTTTGACATACAGCAACTCAGTTGACTGCCCTGGGAAAACAATGAGCCGGTCAGAAAAACCTGGAGATAACTGTGTTACAAATATTAACAACCGTCTTCAAGAAAATACTGAACACCAAAAATATTGCCATATAGAGCACTGAAAAAAAAGACTTTTTGATGTGGTAAAATAAAATAAATTTACTGTCATCATTTCAAACTTGTAATATTAAATGTCCTTTTTACACATTTACTTCATGTAATGAATAAACTGGGTGGAAAGAGTTAAAGGGGACCTATTTTGCCTCTTTATACAAGATATAAAATAAGTCTCTGATGTCTCTAGAGCGTGTATGTGAAGTTTCAGCTCAAAATACCACACAAATAATGTTTTATAACTCTATGAAGTGACTGATTTTATGAAAAATGAGTCAAGGTATCTACCCAGGTATCTACCCAGACGTTGACATTCATGGTATACACACTTAATTAAGTAGATTAATCCACTTATATAATAGTTTTTATATAATTCCCTATAGGGCTGCACGGTGGCGCAGTGGGTAGAACGATCGCCTTACAGCAAGAAGGTCGCTGGTTTGAACCTCGGCTGGGTCAGTTGGCATTTCTGTGTGGAGTTTGCATGTTCTCCCCGTGTTTGCGTGGGTTTCCTCCGGGTGCTCCGGTTTCCCCCACAAGTCCAAACACATGCGGTATAGGTGAATTGGGTAAGCTAAAATTGTCCGTAGTGTATGTGTGTGAATGAGTGTGTGTGAATGTTTCCCAGTGATGGGTTGCAGCTGGAAGGGCATCCGCTGCGTAAAACATATGCTGGATAAGTTGACGGTTCATTCCGCTGTGGCGACCCCAGATTAATAAAGGCACTAAGCTGAAAAGAAAATGAATGAATGAATAATTCCCTATAACAACAAAGGAGACCAACAGTGACGTCACCTAAAAGCTTCATATGAAACCATGAGGTAAATATAATATTCATTCATTTTCTTTTCGGCTTAGTCCCTTTATTAATCTGGGGTGGCCACAGCGGAATGAACCGCCAACTTATCCAGCATATGTTCTACGCAGCGCATGCCCTTCCAGCTCCAACCCATCTCTGGGAAACATCCATACACACCCATTCACACTCATACACCACAGACAATTTAGCCTACCCAATTCACCTGTACCACATGTCTTTGGACTTGTGGGGGAAACCGGAGCACCCAGAGGAAACCCACGCCAACACAGGGAGAACATGCAAACTCCACACAGAAACGCCAACTGACCCAGCCGAGGCTCGAACCAGCGACCTTCTTGCTGTGAGGCGAACGTGCTACCCACTGCGCCACTGTGAGGCCCGTAAATATAATACATTTCCGATAACTGAAAAATGGTGGAGTTACAATGGGCTTTTCTTTAAAGATCTTTAGAAAATAGGAAGAAGAAAGTCAAGTTATGTCACCAGAGCGATTTATATTTCCAAATAATTGCTTTTTGTTAAACTGAAACAGGGCCTCACAGTGGCGCAGTGGGTAGCACGTTCGCCTCACAGCAAGAAGGTCGCTGGTTCGAGCCTCGGCTGGGCCAGTTGGCGTTTCTGTGTGGAGTTTGCATGTTCTCCCTGTGTTGGCGTGGGTTTCCTCCGGGTGCTCCGGTTTCCCCCACAAGTCCAAAGACATGCGGTACAGGTGAATTGGGTAGGCTAAATTGTCCGTAGTGTATGAGTGTGAATGGATGTGTATGGATGTTTCCCAGAGATGGGTTGCAGCTGGAAGGGCATCCGCTGCGTAAAACATATGCTGGATAAGTTGGCGGTTCATTCCGCTGTGGCGACCCCAGATTAATAAAGGGACTAAGCCGAAATGAAAATGAATGAATGAATGAATATCATATTTATTTGCCATTTTCTTTTTTTACACCGTATTTGATTGTTTCGAATACATTATTACATTTCGAATAGTGGGAATATCAGTTTTTGACATCAAAATAAACCACTTTCTTTCTGTACATGGCTATGAGCAGTTTTGTGGTGCTTGGATTTTACACAAGTGCATTATTACCACAATGATGACTCAAAAAGGCAAGATTGTTCAAATAACATATAGTTTCATCTTAAAATCTAATGAAATTATAAACCATAAAAATTTCTGCTAAGGAAAAAACCTGACATTTCTGTAGAATCACCCATTTAGCGGGTATAAAAACCCTTCAGTTTCATAAAAACACTGGTCAAAATCATGTTACAAAATGATATGTACAATATGTGAATCCTCCAAATAATGGCAATAGATAATATAAAAACTTACCGTCTTGTGCACTTAAAAGACTATTTAGAAGGAGCCCATTTTAAACACTCGTTTTGTTTCTTGTCACGTGGTATGAATCCAAAGCGGGAAAAAATATACAATCCCTGGAAAAATTCTTCCGTGTTAAACTCCTGTATTTTTGGAAACTTTCACTGTAATCTTCATTCTTCACAAGTCCATTGGGACAGATTAGATTATATATCCGCAAAGTTCATACTTAGTTTGGTTTTGGCTAAAGCGATGAACAACTCTGCACATGGATTGAAGATTCTGCTTTTACTTTCGTTTCAGCTTCTTCTTGAGGTTTACTTTTGGACAGAAATCAGGTTCACATCGCCATCAACTGGACTGGAGCAGGGATGTTGAAGGTATTGTAAAATTCTCTTTCCTCCAGTCATACACTTCAAGATGTCCTCGCTGTACGATGACGTACTGGACATTGTGATGCGCACTATGGTAATGCCCATGCTACTGTGAGAGTTGGGTTTAGAGTTGGTTTATGTGTTGACATTAATAACTGTGAGTGTTGGGTTTAGAGTTGGGGTAGGTGTAGACGTTAATAACTGTGAGGGTTGGGTTATGTG
>CAIGQW010054451.1:289936-300139 GCA_903798125.1 Danio choprae
ATTATTATTATTATTATTATTATTATTATTATTATTATTATTATTATGTAAGTATTAGTGTTTTTACAGTTAATGTCTTTAAATGTGTATTTATGCAAATGAATGCATGCCAGATTTGAGCTTTTGGAATAAAATATTTGGTATTTATATAAATAGTTGTTACTTCAAATAAATGAAAAAAGTGATGGATTTGTGATAATAAAAGAAAGAAACTCACTCACTGATTTAAATGTAATTCCTTATTACCCACATCTGTATATTATACTACAAAATACCACAGTTTACTGTAGTAAAAGCTAAAGTATACTGCAGTATTTATTACAGTTGATCATTTTATAGTAAATACTAGCATTTATAATCAAAATGTTAGAAATACTATAATATATATACAGTACAATATATGGTTCAAAACACTTTGTATTTACCAAAAATTACTATAGTATTTTTTATGCCACTCACGTGGTTATTGTATTTATCAGGACAGAAAAAAAATGGTTTAATGGCTAAATACGTTACTAATGCCTCGTGTTTTAAAGAGCTGCAACTCGTAAATTAATTTAAAGAAATTTCACCAGGGATTATCAGCATTTTAAAGCAAAAATACAAAGACATCAAAAGTATGTGCAGCAGATTGCGACGACATGTCAAACAGCGCCACAGTATCCAACGTCAGTCTTCTACTACAGTTGTTGCTAGAAGGGATACAGCTGCGGCCGAAAGTTAACGAGAATTATTTATATTATTATTTTTAATTACCCATTAATTGTGATTTATTAACGTCTACCCCTACACCCTACCATCACAGTAATGTAAAAACAGTAATTATACCGAGTATTATTCAAATTATTCATTAAATCACCCATTAAATGTCATTTTATTAACGCCTACGATCATTCCAAGCATCATAGTAACGTTAATGTAAAAATATAAATTATTGTTGTTCAGTGTGTTCAGTGTTCAGTATCCGCAGCTGTATACCATCTAGAGTTTACGGTAGGATTGGCCATCTATCTGTTTACGATTGGACAGTTTTAATGTCGATCATTATAGTTCGCCCAATCGCATTAGTCAGAAGTAAAATGAAAGGCGGGGCTTAGCGAAATAGGGTGGGGGAAAGTAACGTCTGGTGTGAGTGTCAGTGGTGGACTTTGAGGAAGTGTCGGATAATTTCACTTTATCAATATTTCATCTGACGAGCAACGATGGACAAGTTGCGACGTGTATTAAGTGGTCGAGAGGAGAATGAAGAAATGGGACTTACAGCACAGGTATAAGGAAAACGTGTGTTTATTTGCAGTTTTCCTGCCTCTGTACGCGAGAGGCCCCTCCATAACTCAGTCTATCCAGTGCTGTCATTGACAGTATTGCTATTTGAAAACTTTCTCTTAGATCTTACAAGTGTATTATTTAGCAAATATTTCAGATTGCAATGCAATGTGATTGTGAATTATTGCTATAACGTTAAACGTAAAACGGGAACATACGAATATTCCTCAGAGATTACGATGGTGTTGTTGCTGTCACGATGGTTGTTTAACACCACAACCAACACAACGAAAATTACAACATGACAGACATAGTATTATCACAAATCATAGTAATACCATGGTTCATTTTGTAAGCTTTGTTTCACACTACATAAAGAGAGTACAGAGTAACTTTAGTGATTGAGGTAAAGATTCATTTAGTGACAACTCGTGATGTGCTTAACTATATTGTTTACAATGGTACTTTGAATATTAGGACTGAAATCACATGTTAGTATGACTTCAAAACAACATTAGCACGATTTATTTGACTGTGGACAATGTTGTACTTTGATAGTCATTAGCTGTTAATATGAAAACCCCATTTAGAGCAAAGAATACTTGTCTAAAATTATATTATTAAGGAGAAAGTCTGAATGTAAAGTGCGAACATAAAACCAACGTTACCTCAACACTTTAGTGTCGCTCTATTTTGGGAAGTGACATACATTTCTTTGCAAATGTTTATGTGATAATGATATTTGTTAACATTGCTAACTTTACATGCTTCCTGAGGAGTAGGATTGTGTAAGGTAAGGTCATGAGCCCTGGATATTGTTTAAAAGACCTTTAAACACTGTTGTTGACCCTCTCATGATGTTTTGTCTTTTTAAATACGCTAATGTATGCTTGACATACATTAATGGTGTAAATGACATTTTCCTTTTAGATAAAAAGCTATTTACACTATAAAAAACGTTTGTTTTTAGAAATCCGAGATGCAGAAATTGATTCATTTAGTTTTACCTTTCTGTAAACTACTCATATTGATCATAACAGTTTATTTCATGCATGGTTATTATGTGCCCTTCTCTGTGGAAAAGCAAGAACATCAATACGTTTCCTCTCTGTGTTTTTCTTTCTGTGGGTCTCTGCACATATAAGTCGGTGGCATTTGAATCAGATGCGGTCAGCATGCTAAAAGCATGATCTCTTGGTCTTTGTTCTCGGGAATTATGAACCATGTGACATCCTGTGATTCTCTTTAGGTCCTGGATGGCTCGACACTCAGTTTCAGCACACGGCTGAAGTGGTTCGTCATTTGTTTCGCAGGGGGAATCCTGTGCTCAATTCTTGTAAGTTAACTTTGTTCCAAAATCTGTCAGCAGCCATACTTACACGGTGGCTAATTAAAGGGATAGTTCACTCAAATAATTACAATTAACTCAACATTTACTCTTCATTTACCCTCATGAGATTTTGTTCTGTTAAACATTAAGAAGATATGAAGAAAGCTGAAAACTATTGACTTCCATAGTAGGATAAACAACTACTATGTAAGTCAGTGGTTACAGGTTTCCAGTTTTCTTCAAAGTAGCTACTTTTGTGTTTAACAGAAAAAAATAATTATGACAGTTTTCATTTTGAGTGAACTAGCCCCCTTTCATTTCCAAGACCCACAGTCATTTGTTGAGGAAGAGTTCAACTAAATATGAAATTAATTTTCTCACCCTGATGATTGTTCCCAAACGATGATAGCAGGTGATTGTTTGAACTTCCAAGCTACAAACTAGTACAATAAAAGTTGTTTACATGCATCGTGACATATCCACCAATGGCAATTTGAAAAACATACAATAATAGCCGTTATCAATAACTGAGCTTCATAATAATTCAGTGGATTACAATGCTGTCTGAAGGATCATGGGAAACTAAAACCTCCCTCAAATCACATTCATACACAAGTTTTAAAAACATGTTTAAAATGGTGTCTGACATTTTTAGATTATTCTCAGTTCAGAAAGTTTTAATTATTAATGATCCACCTAACTATACAGATGATATTTGAGAAGTTTAAATAATTTGAATAACAGCTTAAGGATTCGCACTCACACACACACACACACACACACACACACACACACACACACACACACACACACACACACACACACACACACACACACACACACACACACACACACACACACACACACACACACACACACACCAAAAAACGATCATGCAGTGTAAAACCATGATCACAAATCGATGAACTAAGTGTCTTAGTGCTTTAATGGCACACGTTTCCTCTTCCTCCTACAAAAGTGTTCAGTTGGTGTGTGGTTTTGCCACAGAGTGATAACACGTTTGTGATAAGGCTTACGTCACCAACCACAAACTACACATGCAGACTGCTCTAGAATATACCAAAGTGATTTTTTTTTAAAGCTAGAGTGCCCTTTTTAATTCTCTAAAACTTTAAAAGTCATTGCAATAACTTATTCATTCATTCATTCATTCATTCATTTTCTTTTAGGCTTAGTCTCTTTATTAATCAGGGGTCGCCACAGTGCAATGAACCACCTGCAATAACTTATTTCTAATGTAAACTAAAGAATCATTTAGCATGTTACAGTTTTAAATGTTTGGATTAAAGGGCTAGTTCACCCAAAAACTGAACATTTACTCTCTATTTGCTCACTGTTTACTTGTTTCAAACCCTTATGAGTTTCTTTCATCTGTTGAACACAAATGCAGATATTTTAAAGAAAGCTGAAAACCATTGACTTCCATAGTAGGAAAAACAAATACTATGGAAGTTAATGGTTACTGATTTTAAGCATTTTTCTAAATGTCTTTTTTTGTGTTCAACAGAAAGAGGAAACTCTAAACTTTTAATGCTCTATGCAAAAGCGCTGTAACACCACTAGGTGGCAGAACTGTTTAATGTTTACATATACAGGCTTTGAATTGAGAGTGATTTTATTTCATAGCAGACTTTTTTTAATTGACTAACTGAAAACGTACATTGCTTTCTTCTGAAACAGGGAACTGCACTCCTCTTCTTGCCTAAAGCTGGAATTAAACTTTTTGCTGTATTCTACACCCTCGGAAACATTGCAGCACTTTCAAGGTAAGCATATTAATGGCTGTGTGTAAAGGGCATGCATTCAATAGGGTCACCACCTTTCCATCATTTTTTTAGGACCATCCTGAAGTTTTGGAAAATTCTATTAATAAAGTTGGGGAAAAAATAATGAATCAACATTAAATTGGTCCCGGTGATTAAGACGTGGTTGCCATATATTGTAAAAAGCAGTGTCCTGCATTTATATGCATTTTTTTCCATTAAATTTAACGCACTCATATTTATTGAAACGGGACCTATTTGTGACTTGTGTAAGAATATTTTGACGTTAAATATATTTTAATAGAATGTGTATTATTAAGTGATATTAGAGAACGTTTTTATTCAGGAAATATTTTAAGGGAATGTTTAAAAAGGCATCTTCTGGGGCAAATTTAGAGTATTTATCTTTATTCATTCATTCATTCATTTTCATTTCGGCTTAGTCCCTTTATTAATCTGGGGTCGCCACAGCGGAATGAACCGCCAACTTATCCAGCATATGTTTTACGCAGCGGATGCCCTTCCAGCTGCAACCCATCTCTGGGAAACATCCATACACACCCATTCACATTCATACACTACGGACAATTTAGCTTACCCAATTCACCTATACCGCATGTCTTTGGACTTGTGGGGGAAACCGGAGCACCCAGAGGAAACCCACGCAAACACGGGGAGAACATGCAAACTCCACACAGAAACGCCAACTGACCCAGCCGAGGCTCGAACCAGCGACCTTCTTGCTGTGAGGCGAACGTGCTATCCACTAAAAGATTGTATATGATTCTTTTCAATGTTGTTGCTATTTGATTGTTTTGTTTTTGTGTTCGTTAAGAAACTGATATGATTGTATGTCATATATTGTATATTTAGTATAGATGTTTCCATGAATATAGCCAATGCTGCTGATATGGCATTAAAACATAAATCAATAAAATAAATTCCCATTCAATTAAACTACCACAAAAAAAATATTATTATTACATTATTGGTATTCATAATCATTCACTCATAATCAAACGTGTGACGCTGGTTTTATTATTGTTATTTTCTAGTCTTTTATTTTAAACGGCTTTGACCGGTTCCTAAATTTTGGCATAACAAAACCTCGTGATAAGAAGTAATTTTAATACGTAAAACAAATCTTGAATATTTAGACTGGCTGACATCCTGAGGTTGACGTGATTTTATATTTATATTATTTTTACAAAATATAGGGCGCCTCGGGGGCGCAATGGGTAGCACAATCACCTCACAGCAAGAAGGTCGATGGTTTGAGCCCCGGGTGGGTCAGTTGGCATTTCTGTGTGAGGTTTGCATGTTCCTCCTGTATTCGTGTGGGTTTCCTCTGGGTGCTCCGGTTTAACCCTCAGTCCAAATACATGCAGGTATAGGTGAGTTGAATAAGCTAAATTGGCTGTAGTGAATGTGTGTGAAAGAGTGCGTATGGGTGTTTCCCAGTGTTGGGTTGCAGCTGGAAGGGCATCCGCTGCATAAAACATATGCTGGATAAGTTGCCGGTTCATTCCACTGTGGCGACCCCTGATTAATAAAGGGACTAAGCCGAAAAGAAAATGAATAAATGAATATATTACAAAATATACATTTTTCCATGTTCTGTTATGGAAAGTGACTTATGCATAATCTTTTAATGATTCCATTGACCAGATCAGTTATAGGAACTTCCCTGTTTGATCATTTAAGTTTTCACTTTATTTTTTGAATTAGATATTTTTTTCTGTGATGAAATAAATCAAAACTAATTGCCATCGACCCAAAACAGCCCACGTTTGTACTAAAGTGAACCTCGATTTAAGAAAAAGAAAAGGCAAGACTGCATGAAGAGGTGTGGTTTCATAACTGTGCTTTGTCAGTCCACCGACTCTAAGGATAATATATTTTCTTTGTCAAGTTTAAGTTGTCAATCACTTGTACTTGTACCCTTCAGAAGTGTTTGTTGGCTCTCTTCGACATGCATTGTCTCGTTGTATAGTCTTAGAAGTTTGTTCTCCTCCTTTTACAATGTTGTTGGGTTGTCATGTAGCAAGATGTTCTGTTCCCAAAAGACTGAAAACAAGTCTCTCCAGTTCTCACCACTTTAATATTGTAAATGGGTGATTGACGATTCTCTGCATGGCCTAGTTTTGAAGCGTTTGATGTAGAATTTTTCAGGCTATTATGACTGGAAAGAAGAAATGCACAGAGAAAGAAAGCAGCAAGGTTATGGTTTTGCATATTTAAATGAGTTTTTATTTACATACTATTTTAAAATTAGCTTTAAATTTCAGTTTAGTTTGGTTAACGTTTTGTTCGTTATTTGTTTATTTTGTGAACACGTTTGAGCAATTCCGCGCAAATGTCAAACTTGCCATTAAAAAAAGCTAGTTTTTAACAAAACAGGAAAAAGCCTTTCTAGGTTTGTTGTGTAAGCTTGTATTTACAGTGCTGTAAAATACTCAGAAATGTCTCTGTCAGTGTTTTCAAAGTCACACAAGTGCCAATTTCACATCTGTCACATCCATAACGGAGACGTGTCACATCCATAACCAAGCTTTTTCCTCATAAATGCAAAAATGTTAAATAAATCAATAATTTTTGTTCTATAATGAGCAACTCTTATCCTTATGATGATCATTTCATTTGGGTTGTGCAGCTTAATTCACAGAATTTCTACAAAGTATGTTATTTACTGTAAACTCGCAGACTTTTTTGGTCACATCCATAACGCATGTTTATTTCTCTCATTTAAAATATAAATTAGATTGATATTTTTCTGATCCCATAACTCTGTGGTTAGTAGTATAAACAGACGTTTCAATATAATGTGAACATATACTTTCTCTGTGAATTTATGCTTTGAGTTTTTACTGCAAATGTCACATCCATAACGCTGGAATTGCTCATTTCTATTTATTCATTCATTCATTTTCTTTTCGGCTTAGTCCCTTTATTAATCTGGGGTCGCCACAGCGGAATGAACCGCCAACTTATCCAGCATATGTTTTACACAGCGGATGCCCTTCCAGCTGCAACCCATCACTGGGACACATCTATACACACTCATTCACACTCATACACTACGGACAATTTAGCTTACCCAATTCACCTATAGCGCATGTCTTTGGAATTGTGGGGGAAACCGGAGCATCCGGAGGAAACCCATGCCAACGCAGGGAGAACATGCAAACTCCATACAGAAATGCCAACTGACCCAGCCGAGGCTCGAACCAGCGACCTTCTTGCTGTGAGGCGATCAAATTTGTTTTTGATTGTCTACAGATTATACAACGACTTGCCTAATTAAACCAGTGAAGGGATTAAATGTCACTTTAAGCTGAATACTAGTATCTTGAAAAATGTCTAGTAAAATATTATGTACTGGCATCATGGCAATGATAAAAGAATCAGTTATTAGAAATTAGTTATTAAAAATATTATGTTAGAAATGTGTTGAAGAAATCTTATTTCTTTCGTTAAACAGAAATTGGGGAAAAATATAAGGGGGGGGGGCTGATAATTCAGGAGGGCTAATAACTGTATATAATTAAACATGAATAGTTTACTTTTTTTTCTATCAGATGGAGAAAGATGAAACATGTTTATAGAAAATATACTTTGTTGTGCTTGACTGATGTGTTTTGACTGTAAAAGTGCCAACACATGTAGTTGCCTAAACAGCAGCGGGCCAGATTTTCCACCACAGAGTGAGTGTTAATGAATTCTGTGAAATTTTATTATTATACTTCATATTATTTGATTTCAGTTATTTTTTTCAGGGATTAGCAGTCATTTAGTTTTCGTTTTTCATTCATTTCCATTTATTGTAATAACGAAAATGTTTTGTGACCAATAGTTTACTTATTTTTTTAGTTATCATTTACTAAAATACTAAACTGGAATGCTGGTCACTATTATTGCAAGCCCAGCCCCTTACTTAAGCTAGTTTGAGGATGGACAATAGTAAGGGTTTAATGATACATTGATTTATAGACTTAAAACATAAACTTAATCTAATCAGGACAATTCTCAATGTATAAAGTCATGTAGATAAAATTCTAGAAAAGCACAACATTTGTGTTAAACAGAACACTTGCGGTCAGCTATTTCCAATCATGATGTAGGAAAAAGGAAGAGCCCTAATTAGTAACCAGGGCTGTGAAATGAAAAATAAGAAAGAAATGACCCAGAAGAAGTCCACTGGCATTCTCCCAGACTGCACCTCTGCATATCCAAAGACTTTGAAAGTCTTAACCCTGTGACAAATGATTAAACTGGGCTTCATTAAAAGATTTGATCAGGTTTGATTAGTAACCAGACTCAGTCTTCAATCGCAGACTTGTCTTGACAGAGCCACAGAGGTCAAGTCTTTAGAGCGAAGGGTCATGCTGTCTGGGTTACCTGCTTTAAGTACACACAACACTGGGTCTGGCCATGGTAGCAGTTTCACAGAAATCTGCATGCATGATCAGGTAACGTCAGGTAACCACATTTATAGGCCATGACCCAAACTCAAGAGAGGATACATGGCATTTATTTACAGCTCTGTATTTATATTCCATGGTGTCCGCTGGGTCTTAAAAAGTATTAAAAGTTGATAAATCAATTTAAAGAAATATAAGGCCCTTAAAAATAATTAAAACGTCTTGAATGCTATTTTACAATGTATTAAATTTTGTATCATTGATTATACAATGTATAGTTGTATGCTAAAGTTTGCCTGAATTTGTTCTGCGAATATTGGAGTGCTGTGAGGTTTATGAAATCAATAAAAGCCTGCTTGATTTGATGTTACACTGCTTTGTTTTCTGCAGTAAACAAGGCAACACTGTTATTCCTGCTCTTCTATAGGCGCCACCTGATGGATTAGCATTTTTATTCAGTAAATGAACAATGTTTTAGTTTAGGATTAGTTTCTTACGATCAGTATTTGGTAAATATACTGTAAGTTAAAATGTCGCCAATGTTACCAGTTAATGTAATGTAAAATGTATGTAAAGAGTCTTAAAACTCACTCACACAATCATGGATGGGGTCTGTCAACTATATACAACTATATTTTCTGTGGAATGCCTGATTTAAAATGAGTATACTATATAGTGTCAAACCAGAGGACATGATTTTCAGTGACAAATTTTAATCAACTTCCTGTATTTTTAGAAATATAAGGATGGAAAAAAAGATTGGCATTTACTGAAAAAGCCACTTGTAAAATTAGGCCTGAGGTATTATTATTGATTTTACGATTTGTTTTTTAATTTATAAGAGTTAGAATTTATTGAACTCTGCTAGAGACAGTCACACCATAGGACCGTTTTGAGATTTGACTTAAAAATGTACAAAAAAATAAAATAAAAATGATAAACACAGCAGTTTTTATTACAAGAGGTCCATGGAAGACAGTTTTTTTTAAATTTGCTTACTAATTATATATATTTTTGTCATGTGTGACAGTGAAAATGCAACGTTATGTAAATGATAGATAGATAGATAGATAGATAGATAGATAGATAGATAGATAGATAGATAGATAGATAGATAGATAGATAGATAGATAGGCAGGCAGACAGACATATAGGCAGGCAGATATGCAGACAGACAGACAGACAGACAGTTAGACAGATAGATAGATGGATGGATGGATGGATGGATGGATGGATAGATAGGCAGACAGACATATAGACAGATAGATAGATAGATAGACAGGCAGATATGCAGACAGATAGATAGATAGATAGATAGATAGATAGATAGACAGACAGACAGACAGACAGACAGACAGACGTATAGGCAGATAGATAGATAGACAGGCAGATATGCAGACAG
>CAIGQW010054451.1:304961-329506 GCA_903798125.1 Danio choprae
ACAGTTATTTACCGTATATATTAATGAAATTTACTGTTAATCAGGTTACAGATTTTTACTGTAGCATTTTTACATTTGTTTTATACCTTAGAAGTCATGGTCATTTTTTACAGTTTTTAGTATGTACATTTATATAAAAAAAACTCATCCTGGACTTCCTAACAGGTCAAATGCTGAATTACTCTAGGAGCCAAAGGCCTGACGCGAGCACTTTTTGTAGTGCTGTGCTCTGGGCATCTAAAACAAATTAGCGGGATGTTCTGGAACCCCACTGTTTGGGCATCTCAACTAATGTACCTGTTAATTAAACCCTGCATGCTGTTTGTCATCAGCGTCTGGCCGCAGGTTTAGAGGCAGGCGGTTGAGACCTTGGCAAGGTGAGAAAGTGGGCTAAATATAGACCAGATCAGCGTGAGCGATGTGCTGAGTGATTATATACTGTAGCTAGAATATTGTAGGTGTAAGTGATAGGAAAATTGTGTTCTTTAATACTGATAAAAAAACACTTTACTTGAAGGGGGTGTTCATATGACACATTCATAATCATGATACTGTATGACACATGGATATGAAGGAGATTTCATGCATGTTTATGACATCTGTCATTCAGTGTCATTCACTCAGTTGTCATTTAAATGCAAATGTAACACTGTTTGAGATGTCTTTGTCATGACAACTTGACATTAACAATAAATCTGTCATAAACATAATTGTCCTGAGGCTATTATAATTGTCACGAATTTTATAACAGCATCATTTATATTTTTTTAACCTCAACTATAATGGTACAAATAAAATGTGTCATTAAAATGCCATTAAGTGTTATTAAATATTAATGACACTGTTCTAAAATGAATTGACAGAGCAGATGAATGAGAAGTTCACACAACAGTTACTAAATTACCTTATTAAAGCATCTTATAGTAATCAATTACGCTGTTTTAGGTTCTTATTTAGGTTAAGGTTTCTATTTGCAGCAGACAGACATCAAATCAAAGAGTTTTTAGAACTTTATAAGGTATGGTGTGGTTCCTCCTTTATTATGTGAGACCCCCTCTGAGTCTTTAAAATCTTTTCCGCTAGCGATCATACAGGTGTGGATTCATCTGTACCACTCGATCTGTGCTACTCGATTCTCCAGTGTTTTCATGTTGCTAAGTTAACTAGGTGTTGTTGTGCTGGATCTTGTTCTCATGTCTGATCTTCATGAATATGAAATGAATCAATCACTCATCAAAGAAGGCGGAGTTCTATAACACGCCCCACCGGTTGCATAATCGCCATGGACCAATGGCAGCTCGAAGTGTCAAAGAGAGCCAATACAAACTCTCCAAAAGTTTGCTTTGAGCTGTTTGACACTGCTGAAACAAACTCAAAATTAACTTTGTTTCAGCCAAATTTTGTTTGAAATTATGTCATTTCAGTTCATTCTTCAATTTAGTTTGAAGTATACAGTGGCTTTTTAGGTTTTTACCACCAAAAACTAAGTATTAAGTTAACAACTAAGTTGTTTGAGGGCACTTAGTTAACACCATAGGCTGGCATAATGCAAATGTGAGCATTGTTTTTCTGATAGTTTTTTTCATAGACTGTTAAAAATATGGACATAGTGTCTATGAGGCCACGGCCTCAATTATGGAGAATTGTAAGGCATAATAAAAATGAAACGGAAGAGTTATAAAATAATTCTGCAATTGCGGTTGTGACCATGAAAAGGACAGAATGTTCAAGCATGCCTGGTTTTTTGTGTGTGCGTGCGTGCGTGCGTGCGTGCGCGCGTGTGTGCGTGTGTGTTTAGTTGCCCAGTGCGGTTCAACAATGGCTTTTGAAATTTGTAGTAGATCTTCATGACTTCTAAACAACAACAAAAAACATCAGTACACATACAATGAAGATTAGAGAACCTGTAATTTCCTATATATTGAGTAACACATGATGAGAATGGCATCAAAAACTTCCAAACGTATAATGTAAGGGTATGAATATTTCTGTAGTGTATAGTGACCAAATTATAACTGTTACTTTATTTAATACAATTCAATTCATCTTTATTTCTATAGCGCTTTTACAATGTAGATTGTGTCAACATAGAAATTGTTAAATTCTTATTGTTAAAATGAGCTAAAAATGTTCAAAAACAAATCTGAAAATGAGCAAAAGACAAATAAAATGTGAAGCTTTATACAATTTTGTGACAAAAAACATAAACGTGGATCCTGCATTTTTTTATGAGTTTGTATTATTCCATGCACATAGTTTTTTGTGTGTTTTTATAGGAAATGAGCTTTTCTTACTCAAGGTATTGTTTGTAAAACTTAGAGAGATCCATGTTTACATAGTTTTTCACAAAATTACATAAAGCTGCTTTATAAAAGGATGAAAATATCTAATTGTGATTTTAAAAAGTACATTTTTAGGACTGATATTGGGATTTGATTAGCAATTTTTCATTTGTAATTCATTCTTCAGCTCAATATCCTCAATAGTGTGCAGCACACAATTTAAATGAAAGGAATAGAACTTACTGTAAATTTATATATATATATATATATAAATATATATTTATTAACAGTCTGTATAAACATGCATTTACATTGTAGCTATTAACAATTAGCTAATTCCAGTGTTTTCCCAGTGTCTTATCCAGCATATGTTTCCAACAAACATATGCTGGATAAGTTGGCGGTTCATTCTGCTGTGGCGACCCCTGATTAATAAAGGGACTAAGCCGAAATGAAAATGAATGAATGAATAATTCCAGTGTTGCAGGATATACAGTGAGTTTTCAAAGTTGCGATGAAACGGTAATACCAACCATTAGAAAATTTACCATCGCGGTGTTCGCTGGGTCTTAAAAAGTCTTAAATTTCCAAAATGAAATTTTAGGCCTTAAAAAGTCTTAAATTGACTGAAATATTGTGTTGTAGGTCTTAAATCATTTTCAACAGGTCTTCATTTTGCTTTGCCCAAGTAAAGCTACTCAGTCGGCCCGACATCCATTCAATGTCCAACAATACATCTCAATAAAACCTTATTTTTTATATTTAAAAATATTGTTGCAAAGTGGGGCTGCACGATGGCGCAGTGGGTAGCACAATCGTCTCACAGCAAGAAGGTTGCTGGTTCGAGCCTCAGCTGGGTCAGTTGGCATTTCTTTGTGGAGTTTGCATGTTCTGCCCGTGTTTGCGTGGGTTTCCTCCGGGTGCTCCGGTTTCCCCCACAAGTTCAAAGACATGCGGTACAGGTGAATTGGGTAGGCTAAATTGTCCATAGTGTATGTGTGTGAATGAGTGTGTGTGGATGTTTCCCAGAGATGGGTTGCAGCTGGAAGGGCATCCGCTGCATAAAACATATGCTGGATAAGTTGGCGGTTCATTCCGCTGTGGCGACCCCAGATTAATAAAGGGACTAAGCCGAAAAGAAAATGAATGAATGAATGAATGTTACAAAGAGATACAATAGCTATACTACAATAGATACTAACAGCTGACATTTTTACGGCAAATTCCCCAATTTAAATTCCCTAATCAGGGGGAAAAAACAACTAAAAACAATTACAAGATTCCTCATGATAATGCCAGGCCACTAGAAAAAAAAATCCTTAGTCTTTAACCCGGTTTAGTCTAAAATGTCATTCTTAATGGTCTTAAAAGGGTCTTTAAAAGTCTTAAATTTGACTTGATGAAACCTGGAGAAAACCTGACCATGGTTTACCGTGAAACCAGTAATATTGACAAAACTTAAGTATAAAACTTTGTATGTTTATATAACTTATTATATTGTTGGAGAACTTGTATTATAATGTCTTGTTTGAGAAACGTATGATATTTGAAAAAGAACACTAATCAAACTTAGAGAGCACGTTCAGATACCTCCCAGTTGTTGTTGTCAATCTGGCACCCGGTTGTAATTCCCTAATTATCCGCAAAACACAATTTACTCTGACACTATTTATCATGTGTCCTCTAAGCCCCTTAATGTGCAACCATACTCGAGCCCTGAGTGATGCTGGCCAGCTTAAAACAGTGTAGATATAACTGGTGCATCATCTGGCACACTTTGCCAAAAATACCCTCTGTCGTAGTGCCTTAGAGACTTTATAGGACACTTCAAAGTTTGAGCTAACTCTGTGAAGAAATATTAGCAGTTGTGCTGTGTTCTCCACGTCATTGCTCTCATCCAGTGCTAATGCTAAAAATTCAGATGATTTCACTGTCTCGTGCTGCTGGGCATATACGTTATCCCCCATTTCTTTGATCTGTCTAGTGATTGTACTTTTGGACAGACTTTTAAGATGGATTTAAGAAGGGGCACACCTTGTCTGCAATATTTCTTGACAAACTCGCTGAATGGCCAATCCGTTCAACTGTTTTTGTCATATATATGCATTCCTCTGAGCTGATAGTCCACTTTATAGCATCAACACTTTGTCTGCTCTCAATTGATTATGTTAGTGTGTGAGTGAGTGAACGGGTGAGCCAATGAGTGAGTGTGTCAATGAAAGAGTGATTGTGAGTGAACAAGTGAGTCATCGAGTGAGTGAGCGATCGAGTGAACAAGTGAGTGTGAAAACGAGTGTCCGAGCATGCGTGTGTGTGTGTGTGTGACCGACCGATTGATTGAGTGAGTGACTGAGTAAACGAGTAAACAAGAGTGAGTGATCGAGTGAACAAGTAATCAAGTGAGTGAACAAGTGAGTAAATGAGTGACGTATTGTGTGAACGAGTGAGTGTATGAGTGATCGAGTGAGTGATTGAGTGTGTAAACGAGTGTGAGAACAAGTATGAGAAGAGTATGTGTGAGTGAGCATGTGATTGAACAAGTGAGTGAGTGACTGTGTAAACGAGTGAACAAGTGAGTAAACAAGAGATCGATTGAATGAGTAAGTGAACGAGTGAGCAAGTGAGGGATCGAGGGAGTAAGTGAGTGAACAAGTGATTGACTGATTGAGTGAATGAGTGAGTGATCGAGTGGCTGAGTGCACTAGTGAGCGATTAAGTGAGTGTGAACGAGTGTGAAAACAAGTATGAGAATGAGTATGCGAGCGAGGGTGTGTGAGTGATCGATTGAACGAGGGAGACGAGGGAGTGTGTGATATTGAGTGAACTAGGGAGTGTGTGAGTAAACAAGTGATCAACTGATTGAGTGAATGAGTGATCGAGTAAGTAATCGAGTGACTGAGTGAACTAGTGAGTGATTGAGTGTGAACGAGTGTGAGAACGAGTATGAGAATAAATATGCGAATATGTGTGTGAGCACGTGAGTGAGTGACTAAGTGAGTGAACAAGTGAATGAACGAGAGATTGATTGAACAAGTAAGCAAGTGAAAAACATGAATGAATCGAATACACATCAATAAATGAAGCGCATCCCATTCTGCATAAGTCACGTTACAGTACAAGCTTTTACTCATTTTCATGTGAAACTGAGCTTTGCAGACTGCAGTGGAACTAATGTGTACTGCTGGAAAGACGGCGGGATATCACGCAATAATCGGTTTATCTCGATTAAAGTTTTTTCATAATCGTTGAAAGCCAAAATCGAAATTGAAACTGAATTTCGATTCATTGCACAGCCCTACTGTCACAGCATTTTTTCCAGCAGCACACTGTGACAAAGCACCGCCAGCTTCCCTCTGACAGCTATCACTCTGGCAACCAGTTCTATGCACTGTATGAAGAGAATCCTGGGAAATCTGTAGGGAGGATTTCTTGACACCAGACATTTCTGGGAAGCTGTCAGTGCATTAGCATGTCATTTGAATTCTTAATCACTTCTTAAAAACATTGTGCTTACCATATTTTAGACTGTAAATACTTTATATTTCTGACTACGTCATTTATTCATTCATTCATTCATTTTCATTTCGGCTTAGTCCCTTTATTAATCTGGGGTCACCACAGCGGAATGAACCGCCAACTTATCCAGCATATGTTTTACACAGCGGATGCCCTTCCAGCTGCAACCCATCCCTGGGAAACATCCATACACTTCCATTCATACACACACACTACGGACAATTTAGCTTACCCAATTCACCTGTACCGCATGTCTTTGGACTTGTGAGGGAAACCGGAGCACCCGGAGGAAACCCACGCAAACACTGGGAGAACATGCAAACTTCACACAGAAATGCCATCTGATCCAGCCGAGGCTCAAATCAGCGACCTTCTTGCTGTGAGGCGACTACGTCATATATGTTTAAAATTAAAAGGCGTATATGGCCTAAAACATAATTTTGAATGTGTTTGTACTTACAGGGTATAGAACAAATATTATATAAAGTCAATGTGATTTGTTTATTTTTTAAGAAATTATTATACATTATATTACATAAAATTGGTCAAAAGTGACAGTAAAGGCATTTATGTTTAGTTTTTTAGAAATGCTTGCATCTATATTAACTATATATTTTTATATATAAACTTATATTTTAGCTTTGTTTAAAATATGAGACTTTTGAAAATACTTTTATCATACCATCTTCATCTACAATGCAATGCATCTACAGTACTATTATTCATTCATTTTCATTTTGGCTTAGTGCCTTTATTAATCTGGGGTCGCCACAGCGGAATGAACCACCAACTTATCCAGCATATGTTTTACGTAGCGGATGCCGTTCCAGCTGCAACCCATCACTGGGAAACATCCACACACACTCATTCACACACATACACTACGGACAATTTAGCTTACCCAATTCACCTATACCGCATGTCTTTGGACTTGTGGGGGAAACCAGAGCACCCGGAGGAAACCCACGCAAACACAGGGAGAACATGCAAACTCCATACAGAAATGCCAACTGACCCAGCCGAGGCTCGAACCAGCGACCTTCTTGCTGTGAGGCGAGGCCCCAGTACTATTACATCATTTAATTATTTTAAAAACAAGCTGTAACTGGAGTCTATGACGTGCTTATGGATTAAGTCTTTTATTTCAGATTGTTATAAATGCTTATATTTATATTAACTATATATGTTTATATATAAACTTATATTTTAGCTTTGTTTAAAATATGAGACTTTTGTAAATACTTTTATCATAGCATCTTCATCTACAATGCAATGCATCTACAGTACTATTACATCATTTAATTTTTTTAAAAGCAAGCTGTAACTGGAGTCTGTGACGTGCTTGTGGATTAAGTCTTTTATTTCAGATTGTTTGTTTTTGAATCTGACCTAAGCTTTTAATGGGGCATTAGGTATTAACACTGCTTTTGTGTGTGTGCTTTTTTTTAGGTACAGCATTTCCTACATTCCATTTGCACGGTAAGAAAATATCTTCTTGAGTTTACATTTTTATAATCTTCTTCCAAAATTGAAACACTTGAAAGTAGTAAAATTAAGTTACTTCAATTTGAATGATTTGTACTGTACAGCAGAGAGTTTCAGCACTGAAAGCCAGCTGGATGACCTACAGTTGAAGTCACAATGATTAGCCCTCCTGTTAATTTTTCTTTCTTTTTCAAATATTTCCCAAATGATGTTGAACAGATTCAGGAATTTTTCACAGTATTTCCTATAATGTTTTTTCTCCTGGAGAAAGTCTTATTTGTTTTATTTTGACTAGTATAAAAGCAGTTTTTAATTTTTTTTAAAACATTTTTAGGTCAACATTATTAGCCCCCTTAAGCGATAATCTTTTAGATTGTCTACAGAACAAACCATCATTATACAACGATTTGCCTAATTACTCTAACTTGCCTAGTTAACCTAATTAACTTAGTTAAGCCTTTAATTGTCACTTTAAGCTGAATACTAGTATCTTGAAATATATCTAGTCAAATATTATGTACTGTCATCATGGCAAAGATGAAAGAAATCATTCATTCATTCATTCATTCATTTTCTTTTTGGCTTAGTCCCTTTATTAATCTGGGGTCGCCACAGCGGAATGAACCGCCAACTTACCCAGCATATGTTTTTACACAGCGGATGCCCTTCCAGCTGCAACCCATCACTGGGAAACATTCATACTCATTCATACACACACTTATTCATTCATTCACACTCATACACTACGGACCATTTAGCTTACCCAATTCACCTATAGCGCATGTCTTTGGACTTGTGGGAGAAACCGGAGCACCCGGAGGAAACCCACGCCAACACGGTGAGAACATGCAAACTCCACACAGAAATGCCAACTGACCCAGCCGAGGCTTGAACCAGCTCTTGCTGTGAGGCGATCGTGCTACCCTCTGCGCCACCGTGAGACTCTAAAGAAATCAGTTATTAGAAATTAGATATCAAAACTATTATGTTTCTAAATGTGTTGAAAAAAAAATCTTCTTTCCATTAAACATAAATTGTGGAAAAAATATACAGGAGGGCTAATAATTCTGTCTTCAACTGCATGTTTTAGCTGTTGTGAAAGAGCACCGTGAGAGGCTGTGAATCACAATGACTTTTGTACAACTGAGTTCAGTGTTGCTTAACCACAGTTTAAAAACCGTTTTAAATAAATGAAACTTGTTCATATATTTGAACAGCATGTTGCTTTAGTGCTGCGACTAGTTCGACCTGATGTTATATCTTGTGTGTAGCACCGTGCAACACTGAAGTTAACCGTAAAATGAGTCAGCCGTATTAGATTATAGGTAGGGCCGGACAGAATCTGCGGGCATTTATTGCTATTTCTGCAGAGAATTTTGTTAAAAAATCTTCAGATTTCTGTGGAATGATTTCAGGAGTATCATAACTACAAACGTAATATATGAAATAAAAAAAATAATACATTTTTAACTTTAATTCAATGCAAAACAATGCAAATCCAATTAGATCCACTTCATTTGGTAAACAAAGCAAGTCTCTCATATAATATATCTACTAAAAGACAGAACATATTACTTAACAAACTTAACAGATGCCCTTCCAGCTGCAACCCATCACTGGGAAACATCCACACACACCCATTCACACACATACACTATGGACAATTTAGCCTACCCAATTCACCTGTACCGCATGTCTTTGGACGTGTGGGGGAAACCGGAGCACCCGGAGGAAACCCACGCCAACACGGGGAGAACATGGAAACTCCACACAGAAACGCCAACTGACCCAGCCGAGGCTCGAACCAGCGACCCTCTTGCTGTGAGGCGAACGTGCTACCCACTGCGCCACCGTGAGGCCCCAATTTTAATATTACTATTATTATATCACAATGATATTAGTGAAATGAATTTAAAAACTGAATAAATATAAATTTACACACGCTTACACAAGTAAATACATAGACTCAATGATGGGCTGAAAATCTGCGAATTTCTGCACGCGCAGATTCCGTGTGGGCCTAATTATAGGGATGCATGATACTGGAAAAATAAGCGATATTGTTGTTAAGCATATTTCTTACGATATAACATTTCCCTAGACAAATGCTATTTTTATTAGCTATGTTTTAAATCATTCTTTTATTTAATGATATTAAAATAAACAGGTAAAATATATGTTTCCCATCTAATAAATTCATAGATAAAAAAATAAAGCTGTGACAAGGTGCAAACGTTTAGTCTTTAAAACACATAGTGAAAACACTATGCGATATTCTGATTCTGATTGGCTCATTTTGCTTGTATTAGTATTTATTTCCAGCTCTGGGTTCACCTTTGGGCCGCACCACCCAATAGCAGAACAGCAACTACTGGGGAGGTGGGGATAAAGATATTAAGACCATCTGATTGGTCAAATTTAGATGGCCAAATGCATAAAATAAATGTCATTTATCTCACGTCTTCGATACGTATATTACATATACTATTTTTGGAATAACGATAATTTTGCGATATGTTGTTCAGCCCTACTAGATTAGTTCAAATGCCAGGTGAAATCCTAGTTAACTTCAGTGGAAGTCATATAATTGTCTCCAAATGGTAGCCTGTCAGACTGTGAGATCCTCTTTCAGTTTGTGTTTGTTGGGTGGGATTGGGTTGTGTACACATTGAGAGCTCAATTCCCTCAATGAAAACATGTTGTTATTTACTCATGGCCTTGCGGCTGTTGGCTGTCACCATATGGCATTTAATCCCCTACCGGAGCGCGGTGCTCTCCCAGTGCTGCTTGTTTTCCGCCTCCTCATCTAGAGGCCCGTGAGGTTCTTTGTCTAGTACCTTAACAAAAGTCATTTCATCTATTTTTATTTATTAATTGTTTTCTTAAGTTTGGGGCTCATTACTTTAGATAGACGAAAGTGTCCTTTACCTTGGAAGAATGTTTGGACTTTTTTTCCGGTGAAGGCTGTGAAGTTTTCAGGAAACAAAATATAGTTGAAGTCAGAATTATTTGCCCTCCTGTGAATTTTATTTTCAAGTATTTCCCAAATGATGTTTAACAGAGCAAGGAAAGTTTCACAGTATTTCCTACAATAATTTTTCTTCTGGAGAAAATCTTATTTGTTTTATTTTGGCTAGAATAAAAGTTTTACATTTTCCAAAAAACATTTTAAGCTCAATATTATTAGCAATATATTTTTTTCATTGTCTACAGAACAAACCATCGTTATACAATGACTTGCCTAATTATCCTAACTGGCCTAATTAACCTAGTTAAGCCTTTAAATGTCACTTTAACCTGAATGCTCTTGAAAAATATATAGTCAAATATTATGTACTCTCATCATTCATTCATTCATTTTTATTTCGACTTAGTCCCTTTATTAATCTGGGGTCGCCACAGCGGAATGAACCGCCAACTTATCCAGCATATGGTTTACGCAGCAGATGCCCTTCCAGCTGCAACCCATCACTGGGAAACATCCACACACACCCATTCACACACATACACTATGGACAATTTAGCCTACACAATTCACCTATAGCGCATGTCTTTAGACTTGTGGGGGAAACCGGAGCACCCGGAGGAAACCCACGCCAACACGGGGAGAACATGCAAACTCCACACAGAAATGCCAACTGACCCAGCCGAGGCTCGAACCAGCAACTTTCATGCTGTGAGGCGATTGTGCTACCCACTGCGCCACCGTGAGGCCCCGTACTGTCATCATGGCAAAGATAAAAGAAATCAGTTATTAGAAATGAGTTATCAAAACTATAAAGATTAGAAATGTGTTGGAAAATATCTTCTTTCCGTTAAACAGAAATTGGGGGAAAATATACAGAGGGATAATAATTCAGGAGGGATAATAATTCTGACTTCAACTGTATGTGAATTTTTTTTGCAAATATCAGCCCTTTTCATACAGTAGTACTAGTAAAAATACGTAAAATTACCAAAACATGTTTACCGGTAAATTAAAAAATGTGCTGTTCACACTGGCAACGACATAGCATAATTTTTCCATAAATTTACACACCTGTCGCAAAATGCAGGTAAATTGTGAGATCATTAACCATAAATTATTTCGAAACTTGTATTAGTAAACGGTGATAAAAATATAATCAGCAAAAACAATAATCGTTTTCAGAATTAATAAGCACTCATTATGTGGCAGAAAATCTGACCTGCGTCTGTTTGGATAAACACCCGTAGATGGCGCTTTTACAGAAAAACCTAATTCTTCATTTGTCATTAATTGTAAACTAGACATATTAAACTACATACACGATCTTTAATAAGAAGAATCCTGTTTTAATTCTTCATAATCTTTTCCTTTTTTCTGTTTAATTTGATTTTGTGTGGTTTTGCGTTGGGCGGCATGGTGGCTCAGTGGTTAGCACTGTCGCCTCACAGCAAGAAGGTTGCTGGTTCAAGTCCCGGCTGCATTTCTGTGTGGAGTTTGCATATTCTCCCCGTGTTGGTGTGGGCACCCGGAGGAAACCCACGCAAACACGGGTAGAACATGCAAACTCCACACAGAAATGCCAACTGAACCAGCGACCTTCTTGCTGTGAGGCGAGAGCACTATCCACTGCGCCACCATGCTGCCCCCATTGAAAATACTGGGGTAAAATAAATTTTTCATTTTTTAAAGACATGGTGGGGAAAATTTTTATTTAATGCCGTGCTTCTTGTACATTCGGAGACCCACTTTATATCGTATATCAATCAGGCAGTGAAGATCGTTGATTTTTAAACAAACACGGCGATTTTGGCATACAGTTCACCGGAAGCGCTTGACTGGGTTACTGAAAATTAAACGTCCTTCTGCATATACCCTATAAACGGAAAACACCAGTGAATCACAAACTACAGAAACTGTTAATTAATAGATATTTTTTATCTAGAATAAATATATATATATATAAATATATATTTTTCAGACTACAATGTCTGTTTGCCGTAAGAAATCATTTCAGAACATTTCAGATCATTCAGATAGTGAAAGTGAAATGGATGGTTGACATCAAATGTTTTTCCACTTTTTCTTCCATGTTTGGTGCATCTTCATCGACGTGCGGTCTGTCATGCTACAGTCGTTTAGGATTATTCAAAATGACAAAATCTAAAACCGAAACTAAATATCTAAAACTAAATAGAAATGTGTTTACTAAAAGAAATTGAATTCATTGAATTGCTGAGCATCATTTCATTATCCAGTAAAGAATGGTTTTAATATTTAGCATCCCTCGCTGCGGCAGACAACCCCCTTCTTTTCCTGCCAGAGGTGCTTGTGCGTGTTTCTGATGGATTCTGACAGCCAGGACGCCCCATCCCCCAAACCTGATGCCCTCCCTGCTCGAGGAACCTCTCGAAAAGAGGAAAACAATTCCTCCTGAATGATTCCCTCTATATTCCACCATAAATGGAAAGATGAGCCCCAAACCCTTGACTCATCTCTCCATTTATCTGGAGCTGGATCATCATTGGATGACCTGCTCACTGTTGTTTCATTGTTGTTTGTTTTCCTAGAAATAGCCACACCCTTCAACAAGCTCAGAGCAATGCTGTTATTGAGTGGCTTAAAATCATCAGTTAAGGCTCTTTTCATTGTGTTTTGCCTGGATTAGCATGAGCAGGCTCCACGTCATAAGTTGTTTATCCTACATTCTGTTTTGATCATTAGGCTGCGCACGTGTGTGTGTGTTTTTTTCTTTCTTGAGCATGGTGAATATTTGCAATCTAATATTGTGCTCAATTAATGCCCATTTAATTTGGACATTAATAATTAGATGAGTAAAATCATCCATATTTTCATTTGTTTTAGACTGTTGAAATTATTTAAAGGGATAGTTACTCTCCAAACATTTATGAGTTTCTCTCTTCTGTTGAACACAAAAGAGGATATTTTGAAGAAAGCTGAGAACCTGTAACCATAGGGGAAAAAATACTATGGAAGTCAATGGTTACAGGTTTCAATTCATTCACTCATTAATTTTTTTTTGGCTTAGTCCCTTTATTAATCAGGGGTCGCCACAGCGGAATGAACTGCCAACTTATCCAGCATATGTTTTACGCAGCGGATGTCCTTCCAGCTGCAACCCATCACTGGGAAACATCCACACACACTCATTCACACACATACACTACGGACAATTTAGCTTACCCAATTCACCTATACCGCATGTCTTTGGACTTGTGGGGGAAACCGGAACACCTGGAGGAAACCCACGCCAACACGGGGAGAACATGCAAACTCCACACAGCAATACCAACTTACCCAGCTGGAACTCGAACCAGCGACCTTCTTGCTGAGGCGACAGTGCTAACCACTGAGCCACCGTGTTGCCTTATTGGTATACATTGTCTTCTAAAAAAATAAGAATAATTATTTATTAATTAGCTGTGTGGTCCTTAAGTTCCGGCTTATTCAGCCTTTTTCTGAAGGAAATCCACCCGCTGTGCTGGAAAGGCCGTGGCATCCGTTGCACCAATGTTTCATCAGAAAGCAGGGGGAGTTAATCATCATTTATTTATGTGCTGGATGTGCAGTGCTTTTAAGGCTAAACACTAAACGCTCTCCTGATTGCGGCTGCTGTGTGGGTGCCTGCACCGCGGGAGGGATGAGGAACCTCTACAGATGCTCGTCATTTGTTTTCTTTCGCTATCTGATTCTCTACTCTTCCTTTTTAACCTTGGCTGTTTTCACGCCTCCTCCACTTCCTGTGAATTTTGAGCGTGACAAAGTCTGCATAGCAACACATTTCGAGAGAGAGAAAGAGAGCGAGAAGGGTGGAGGCTGAGGCAAGGAGGCACGGTGACCTTGTTCTGCTGTTGCCTTGGAGACCGTGATGGTTACCTCATCTTTACGCTCCAAATCAGAGATGTGTACTAATATGTCGTCTATTTGTTTTCATTATCTCAATATTTATTATTAGCTCTGCCATTGCTGTAAGTTTAAAGCGATAGGATTTACTCAATGGTTATACATCTAGAGTTTCTCTCTTCTGTTGAACACAAAGGAAGATATTTTGAAGAATGTTGACTTCCATAGTAGGAAAAAACTAATACTATGGAAGTCAGTGGTTACAGGTTTCCAACATTCTTCGAAATATCTTCCTTTGTGTTCAGCTGAAGAAAAAAAACACATAATGGTGTGGAACAAGTGTGAGTAAATGGTGACAGGATTTTTAATTTTGATTAAATGATTAAAAGGAAATGATTGCGAACGCGAATTAATCATCACAATCTATGAAATCTGGAAAAAGATTGTGCAGTGGTTACCTGTCAAAATTAAATAAATAATATGCAAGAGCTTCACCCAGTGTAGAAGACAAAAAAACCCCATTACAAGGACTTATATTAAATTTAAAAGGGGTAGTTTGCTCAAAAATATAAATTCTGCCATCATATACTCACCCTTATTCCAAAACAAAAAAGAAGATATTTTGAAGAATGTTGGAAACCTGTAACCATTGACTTCCATAGTAGGAAAAAAATACAACATTCTTCAAAATATCTTCCTTTGTGTTCAACTGAAGAAAAAACACATGAAGGTGTGGAAGAATTGTGGTTAAATAATGACAGGATTTTTAATGTTATGTGATCTATCATTTTAAAACATGAGAGAAATCTATAATGTACACATGTGAGTGTGTTTGTTAGAAACATAGTCTGTTAAAATGTTGAAAAGGAAATGAATGCGAATGTGAATTAGTCTACACAATCTATCAAATATGCAAAAAGATCGTGCAATGGTTGCCCACCAAAACAAAATAAAATATGCAAGAGCTTCACCCAGCCACAATGAAGGAGAAGAATCCCCCATTACAAAGACGTAAATTAAATTTTAATGGGGTAGTTCACCCAAAAATTAAATGTACTCATTTTTGACTTGTTCCAAACTAGTTTTTTGTTCTGTTGAATACAAGAGAAGACATTTTGAAGAATGTTGGAAACCTGTAACCATTGACTTCCATAGTTTTTTTTCTTACTATGAAAGTCAATGTTTACAGGTTTCCAACATTCTTCAAAGTATATATTTTTTGTCCAACAGAACAAAACTCGTCAAGAGTGAGTAAATGATGGCAGAATTTACATTTTGTGTGTGAACTATCTCTTTAGGGTAATAAACAATGTTAACAGTCAAGTTATAGGTTTATGCTGGATTAAGTATGGATATCTTTATCCATCTGTTACTGTGGATTTTGCTGTGAGCCCCCACCCATATATAATACCCTTTATTGAAGCGTCAACCATAAACATAAATGTGTTGTTGTTTTCACAGGGACGCTGTTATGAAGTGCTTCACCACGTGTTTGAGCTAAAGAATCCAGTATTTCCATCTGATGACGGGTCCTTCATAACGAGAGTAAACAAAAACCAAACAAACAACAACAAAAAGGAATTGTTTTTCTCTTATTTTAGAACCTGCCACATTTCCTTCATGACCTTTTCAAAAGCTTTTCATATTCTGTCCTAATTTTAAGTAAATATTGTGTAATATATATAAGGGTTAGTTCACCCAAAACTGAAAGTCTGTCATTATTTAATGAACTTTCACTTTTCACAAACCAGTTGCTTTTTTTTAATGTTGAACACATAAGAGAGCTGGAAACCTGTAACCATTGACTTCCATAGTATTTTGTTTTTCCTACTATGGAAGTCAATGGTTACCGGTTTCTAACATTTTTCAAACTATCTTCTTTAGTGTTCAACAGAAGAAAGAAGCTCATACAGGTGTGGAACACACTTCAGTGTGAGTAAATAGTGAGCAAATGTTCATTTTTGGGCGCGCCGTCTCTTTAAGAGTGAATTTGGAATATTTGAATAAATTACAAGTCTTATTTTGTTTTATTTAATGTTTTATTTGTCGTTTGCCGTATTTCTTTTTCTTTCATTTAAGAATGCGCCACATTTTTCATCATCATCATCATCATCATCATCATCATCATCATCATCATCATATGTAGTCGTGATGTAATCAGTTTGAACTTAATATTGTGTAAAATGTCATATTTGCATATGCATTACATTCAACTCTTTCTATTTACAATTTTTTTTATGGAGGATAAATGATTAATAGCTAATATAATATACTGCCAGTTAAAGCCAAGTGGAAAAAAAGTGCCTTTTTATGATGTTTATGAGTGAAATAAAATACTACTGTCCACTTTTGTACATAAAAACATGCATTTCTACCAAATATATTAAAACAAAGAAGGAAAGGAAACATTTCACATGAGCCCATGCACCAAATAAATAACTGCTTCGCTCATTCGTCGTCTTGTACGTTCATTTATCTGCTTCTCGGGACGTTAATGTGTTATAATCTTCCGCCGGATGTGTTCAGAATAATGATGTATGTAATGCGCCAGCCCTAGGGCAACAGAGACAGCTGTCTAACTACACTGTATCTCGGGAGACCAGCTGATTCTATCTCATTGTTTGTTCTTTCTGTTTAATCTATTACGCGTGTTGCTATTTAATAAAGTCGTATAGGGTCGCCTCAGTATGCATAATCAGGTTTGTTAGTTACCTCTGAGCATCACGTTTAGTTTTTTTTCGTGACCTAATAACCTAGAGTGGCTGGTCTGTTTTTAGACTGCCTAGGCAAGGAGACTGTGGTACCACGGATGCGGTTTCCATGACAACTGTGCGAGCGCTCCGTTTTCTTGAGCGTCCCTCCTCCACTGCACACTTCTATGCACATTGCTGATCACGTGTCTGTAATTGTTTTGATGAGAGTGTGGGTATAGAGCTTTTAAAAAAACATTAAAGGGATAGTTCACCCGAATTTTAAATCGCTCGTCATCGCTTGCGTTACAAAACGTTTCTTCTATTGAATGCAAAAGAAGATATTTTGAGATGAAATATGTAAACAGAGACTACCATAGTGGGAAAAACAAATACTATGGAAGTCAATGGTTACACGTTTCCAACATTTTTCGAAATATCTTCTTTTGTGTTTAACGGAAGAAAGAAATTCATAAAAGTTTGAAACAAGTAAATGATGACGGAATTTTTGGGTGAACTGTCCCTTTAAATCAGAAAGCTTTATAATTAAGCGAGGATATGAGTTTGTGATATGTATATAGATGTATTTCATTCATTCATTCATTTTCTTTTCGGCTTAGTCCCTTTATCAATCTGGGGTCGCCACAGTGGAATGAACCACCAACTTATCCAGCACGTTTTACGCAGCGGATGCCCTTCCAGCTGCAACCCATCCCTGGGAAACATCCACACACACTCATTCACACACATACACTATGGACAATTTAGCTTACCCAATTCACCTGTACCGCATGTCTTTGGACTTGTGGGGGAAACCGGAGCACCCGGAGGAAACCCACGCCAACACGGGGAGAACATGCAAACTCCACACAGAAACGCCAACTGACCCAGCCGAGGCTCGAACCAGCGACCTTCTTGCTGTGAGGCGATTGTGCTACCCACTGCGCCACTGTGAGGCCCTTTATTGCACCTTTTTATTACAATTTCAACAGTTAATAACAGTCACGTTAAAACAAGACAACAGACAATGGTTATTTTAACAATGCCAAAGAGAAGAAAAGAGTAATAATAAAAAAGAAGACAATTATTAATAAAATAATAATATTAATAATAAAATTAATAATGAATAAATGAATGAGAAAGTTAATAATTAATACATTTATAAAAGATAATGAAGATTTGTAAATAATAATTAAAAATAAACAATTGAAATAATGCAAATTAAATAATAGTAATAACAAATATTAATAATAAGAAATAAATAAATGACTAAGAAAAGTAATAAAAAATAATTTAGAACAAGATAATGAAGGTTTGTAAATTAATAATAAAAAATAAATAAGTAAAATAATAAACAAATTATTAATAATAATAAATAAATAATTGCAATAAAATATTATAAATAATAAAATAAATAAATAATAAAAATAATAAACAATAAATTAGAACAAGATAATGAAGGTTTGTAAATTAATAATCAAAAATAAATAAGTAAATAATAATAATAAAAAATAAATAAAGTTGGCGGTTTATTCCGCTGTGATGACCCCTGATAAATAAGGAACTAAGCCGAAGGAAAATGAATGAATAAATAATAAATAAATAATATAAATAAAAATGATAAATAATAAGAAATAAATAAATGAATAAGAAAAATAATAATTAAAAAAAGATCATTTAGATTTGTATATTAATAATCAAAAACAAAATAAATAAAATAATAATAAAATGAATAATAATAAATAAATAATAGTAATAAAAATGATAAATAATAAGAAATAAACGAATGAATAAGAAAAATAATAAATACATTTGAAAAAGATAATGAAGATTTGTAAGTAAAATAATAATAATAATAAAATTCATAATTCATAAATAATAGTAATAAAAATATAACTAATAATTTAATATGATAATAATAAACATTATTTAAAAATATTTTTAAAAAGATAATAAAGATTTTAAAAATTAATCAAAAATAAATATAATAATAATAAATAAAAATAAAAAAAAAATAAAATGATAAATAATAAGAAATAAATAATAATGAAAAATAATAATACATATTTTTAAATATGAAGATTTGTAAATTAATAATTAAAATTAAATAAATGTAATAAAATTAATAATAATAATACATAAATAATAGTAATAAAAATTTATAATAAAATATTTTTAAAGATAATGAAGATTTCTCAATTAATACTTAATTAATAAATAAATAAAATAAGAATAATAAGATTTATAATAATAAATAATAATAATTTTAAAATATATAATGAAGAAATAAATAAATGTAATAATAATAATAATAATAATAAAATATATATAGATGTCTAATGCATGCCCCATTGCATGTGCTGTATATGCTATCAGCTCTGAACATTTTACACTTGGCAGGACACCAGCAGCACCAGCTTGCTAACTCAGCTGACGCCATTAGGGATGAATGGACTAAATTATGGTTTTCTACATTTTAACCATTCATTTGCCGGGGTAAAAATTGCTGTTTTTATTAGTATTATTTTAAAATAATAAACTATATCATTATAATTTCAGCCACATAATAACAGTATAGCCTCATATTTTCTTTTGTTACAGGCATAAAGTCTTTAATTTAGTTGAAACCCTCAGATTACTATTTCGAAGTAATCATTAAGATTAAATATTTGGACTAATCTCTCTGATTTGATGCTGAAGGCAATCTGTGGGCATTGTTTGTGAAAATGAACATCTGTCTTTTGTGTGCCGCTTAACAGTAAGGATTAAGCCCATTGATTTTTTTACCCTCATTTCACTGGGGCTGAGAGACTTCACAGCGCTGGGTGACAGAACAGCTGTCTCTGTCAACTTATAAATGGCTGGAAAGGAGGGCGACAGATCAATAACAATGGAGGCTGCTTGTCTTTAACCTCCTCTTTTTTAAGTCAAGGTCGCCGAGGAGAAAATATTGACAATCGGCATTTAAAAGGTAGCGTCAGTAGGATTATAAAAACGTAAACAATATGTAAATATAATAATAATAATACCTTACATTTATATAGCGCGTTTCTGGACACTCAAAGCGCTTTTCACATTGGGGGAATCTCCTCATCCACCACCAGTGTGAAGCATCCACCTGGATGACGCAACAGCAGCCATATTGCGCCAGACCACACACCACACATTGGTGGAGAGGAGTGATGAAGCCAATTATGATATGGGGATGGTTAGGAGGCCATGATGGACAGAGCCTACTCTTTTTTTTGAAGAACATCCTGGGATTTTTAACAACCACAGAGAGTCAGTACCTTAGTTTAACATCTCACTGCACTCACTGAGCAGTATAGAGTCCCCTTCACTATAGTGGGGCATTAGGACCCACACAGACCGCAGGTTGATGGCCCCCTGCTGGCCTCACTAACACCACTTCCGGCAGCAACCTAGCTTTCTTTCCCATGTGGTCTCCCATCCAGGTACTGACCAGGCGCAGCCCTGCTTAGCTTCAGTGGGCGACCATGTGAGAGTTGCAGAGAGCTAGCTGCCGATATAGGCCTAGTTATATGTAACTTATATGTAAACAACTTTATATAAACACTGCTATTTCAAATACTTTAATTAGTTTGAAGAAAACAAACAAATGTTGACGTGACGTTGCGTTTTCACTGTCATACATGAACCGGAAACTGTGACTGTTTTTATTTCCATATTGACTCGTAATGAGAAAACAGTGGGCGTGGCTTGTTTTTTCTACTGCGAGCTGATTGGATGTAGTAAAGTAGGCATTTCATTCAGAAAGATCTGGAAATGGGTTTTATAAGAGTTATTACAACCTAACGGACTCCTCCTCCTCCTCCTCGCCATTTCTGTTTGTTGTCAAAACTGACAGCTGGAGGGGCGTGGTTACGTATGTTAGCCACGCCCGTAGTCAGAGAATTTAACTGAAAACAAACAGGAAGTGCATTCTCAGGTTTCAGTTTTAGATTACAGGGCACAGATCAATTGTACACTACAAAACTAGCAATGTGAGCTAACAAAATCAATATGGCTAGTTTTGATTTCATGTCTACTTTTTAATATAATTAGTATTGTCATCATTCAAAATGCAGTAAAGTGTTAAAAATGTATTTTTCTTGACCTCTTAAATCCAAAAATAGCCAAAATCTCAAAACTGTCCTATGGTTTGACTGTCTGAGATCAATAGGACAGTACTTTTTAGCAAAAAGAAAAAAAGAATTGCCATGATCATGTGAACTAGACTGTATTATTGTGTATTAATGCAATAAAAGCGCTTTTAAGCTACACTTTAACAGGCTCTTGTGCGAGCATGGCTTTGTTGTTATTACTTTTATGTTGTGGCCACGCCTTTTTCGCATGACACTATATAAAGCTGCGGAAGCCCCGCCTCCTGTCAGTCGAGCAGTAAACCGCGGAGCGCAGCGTCTGACATCCAAAGATCCGAGGCGAATGGACGCATTTCTCTCATCGATTACGCACAGTTTTCTTCATTTTTTAAGTGTCCAGGATGCCTTTTCCGCCTATAAACCTGCACTCGAGGATAACCTCCCCGAGAAAGGAGCTGTTCAGGAGGAAGAAGAGCAGAGATAACGTCGCTCCTCCTCAACAGTCGTTCAGTCAAAGGACAGGAGAGGACAAGCAATCGGAGAAAGATAAGCTCTCCACATCGTGGCCATCGTCCAATTTAAAACAGCTGGGACGAAGCAAGCCGAGCAGAGTCCCTCTGGACCACGAGACGGACAGCAAGCACTCGTGGTTGAGCGTCCCCAAACCCTTGGCTACCTCATGCGAAAGCGTCCCGCGGTCCAGCTCTGGAGAGTCCAGCCATAAATACGCCTCCAGAACCTCTCTGGCGAAAGAAGGCGAGCAGGAGATCCACTTTTCCCTCAGTCTGACTCCCGAAGCCATCCTAGTCATCCAAAAGCGCAATCTGGAGAAGCAGATGATGGCCAAGCAGCAGAAGTGCTGCGCTTCCGCGGATTTGAGACACCGACGGGTTTTCCCATCCAAGAGAGCGCAGGGAGGCTCTAATAATAAGAGCTCGGGCCCTGTGGCCAAACTGGACGGGTCCAATGACATTAGCGCCATCGTGAAGATCTCCCTGCTCAATGATCAGCACAAATACGACGATGTGGAGTACGAGGAGGAGGACGGAGACGTGGACGAGACTGTGATGAGGAAATGTAAAGAGTGGCTTAAAGGTGTGGAGAGTGCTGCTGCCTTTGGGAAAGTCGATAAGCTGTCGTCTTTGCCTCATCTTAAAAGTTGATAACATCAACTAGCCAACAACAACAAAAAGAAAGGTCCACTGTGAAGACTTCAGGCCATGAGATATGTGTCAAACGCGAAAGTCTCCTATAGAAATCTTGCTTTCCAAGGACGCGTTCTTGCTTTGAAATCAGCTGGATACGGATTGCGCCGATGCGGATAAGGTGTTTGTAGCCTATGTGTTTTTAATTGGACACCGTCTTAAAATGCAAGGCCCATTTCCATTGGATGAATGTATACATAGGGCAAAGAAAAAAAATGTTTTTGTGTATGTAAAGGATTAACAGGTAGGCTATACTCCTGTTGATACAATTTTAAACGCAAGAACACGTCCTATGCGTGAATACACTCAGCTGATGGACTGACTGGAATGTTTTCTGCACCGAGACGTGTAGGCTATTGGTGATCACTCAGAGAATTTCGTTTATTTTATTTGCAGGTGACCTTCACACGTTGACTGAGAAACAATAGTGGGTTGTTGTTTTTTTCACATCGCTATTGTTTTCACTTTGATGGACTGAATGAACGATGTAGGCTATGTTACAAACTGTGGACAATGTCGATCGTGGAAATGCATCCCGAGGATCTGATCTTTCCTTTGTGCCAGAAAACAATAGATGTCAAAGGCGACACTGTCTGAGCGCCTTAGAACGAACACTTGCTTAATAGCCTGTCTGAGAGACCTGTTAAAAGTTTGTCTATAGGCTAATATAAACTGTTTGATCGACAAAACCAGCGGTGTACAGTATTTATTTTGCCATGTTGAGGTGTGTTTATATGCTGTGTGTTGTTTCAAGTCATTTTTAAGGATTCTGGTAATAAAATTGAAAAGATGATAAGGCCATTTCTTGAATCTTTTACATAATGGTGTATGCAAAACACGTATGGCCTTACTAAATGTGATTTTCATTTATTTATTTATTTATTGTGGTTGGTTCTGATGTTTTTTTTTAAATTAACATTCCTAGTTCTGACAGTGTATATACTAAATTATATAGGCTATCGTAGCTTGGTCCGTTTTAAAATAAGGAGTTAGCCTATGGAGAACAAAAACATAGCAAACAATTTTGCTAATGACATCGTGCGTCTATCCTGTCAAGTAGACTGTAGATTTCTTACAAATTGACGAGTTAATTGTTTATTAGCTGTGTAAAACCTGAGCACGACAGGGCTACAATGAACAAATAAGTGAAATGAATGGTTTATAAGCTGTCAGAAGGACTGAGGTTGTGAAAGCTCGCGCTATGACAACGACCACTTAAACACATCAGAAACTAGTCACTGCTTTGCTCTCTTTCTGTGGAGTAGCTAACGTTAGCTGTCACCATGGAGGCGAGTTTGACGCTACATCGAGATCGTAATTCCGACAACTGCTAATTCTTCAGGTTTAGGAAGTTGCTTAGATTTTTACATCTAATATAAAGTAATTACAGTGTCGTGTATAGTTATACGGTGTTAGAAATGCGTGTACACGACTGATACTTGAAGAAGAACGTACTAGTTAATATTTTATCATATTAAACGCTTCAGAGAGCTGATTTAACTCGCTAAACTGGTAAGTCTTTTTTAATTTTGGGATTATTTTCATTATTTCTGTGATTAAAGTGTGTCTATTTCGTGTATTTTAAACTACAGAGTAATAATGGAGGTGGTCAACACTTTATGTATTCGCCCATATTGAAATATAACTGCGAAAAAGTGTTTGTATGGTAAAAACGTAAAGCAAAATTGGAGCACATCATGCAATTAAAACTCAAAATGTCCATTGTCTTATTTTTATAGTCCGCTGGTCTGAATTTGGCAATGAAAACTGAAGATATTCACCATGAAAGCTCGCTTCCATCTATTTTGGACTCTTACCAGTCAGCACTGTGTCCAGACAAGGTTTGTGTTAAATAGTACCATTATATTGGATAGAATAAATTCATAAAAAAAACCTATAATGCAATAATTCACTCGAATTAACAAAAAACAAAAAGCTAATTTATCTTTACATTTAAAGGTTTTATCGGTCTTTAAAAGTCTGATTTCACCATTACACAATTTAAGTCCTTGAAAGGTCTTAATTGATCATTAATTCATAATAATTCATAAAATGCCATTAAAAATGTTGCTTGCATTGAAATTAATAAATAATAAATACATCAAACCTAAGTAAATAAGTCAGTAAATTAATAAGAATATTTGCCTCAGTATTATTTTTGTTTTCCAGTATATATATATGGAAACATTCTTTAAGGGGTAGTTGACCCAAAACTGCTAATTCATCATTTACTCATCCTTCACTTGTTCCCAACCTGTTTGAGTTTCTTTCTTCTGTTGAACAGCAAAAAGATATACGGAAGAATGTTGGAAACCTGTAACCATTGACTTCCATAGTATTTGTTTTTACTATGAAAGTCAATGGTTACAGGTTTCAGCTTTCTTAAAAATATCAATTTGTGTGTGTGTGTGTGTGTGTGTGTGTGTGTGTGTGTG